>CM053032.1:264082799-264232799 GCA_028564925.1 Lithobates sylvaticus
TTGTGGTGTCATTAGTCAGGAAAGGTCAAATTCTGAAGATGTTGCGGAGGTGCAGGCGGCAGGATTTAGCCAGTGATTGGATGTGGGGGCCGAAGGAGAGGTCAGAGTCAAGGATTACACCCAGGACCCTGGCATGTGTGGCGGGACCAATGGTTGTGTTTTTGATATTAATGGTAAAGTGACAGAGGGGGGGGGGGGGGGGGGGGCATGAAGGAGGAAATGTAACAAGCTCAGTTTTAGAAAGATTGAGTTTGAGGAAGTGGTGTGACATCCATACCGATATGTCATTCAGTAAGTATGAGATCCGTGAGGACATTTAGGGGGTGAGTTGAGGAGTGGAGAGATAGATCTGGGTGTCGTCGGCATAGAGGTGGTATTGGAAGCCATGGGAGGTTATCAACTGACCCAGGGAAGAGGTATAGAGTGAGAATAGGTGAGGCCCAAGGACGGAGACTTGGGGTACCCCAACAGGAAGAGGAAGTGGAGGAGATGGAGTTGCAAGTGACACTGGAAGTGCGCTGAGATAGGTAGGAGGAGAACCAGGATAAAGCACAATCACGGAGTGTAATTTGCTGAGGAGGAGCAGGTGGTCAACTGTGTCAAAGGCAGCAGAGAGGTCTAAAAGTATAAGAGTATGGAGTAGTGCCCATTGGTTTTAGCCGTTAGTACAAACATATGTAGGTATAGCAGGTGCTACACTCACCAAACATGAAAGCAGTGGCAGCCCATCCATAGGCGTTCTCCAAAAAAAATAAAATAAAAAAAAAGCCCTTTAAGGCTGCGTACACACGATCGGACTAGAGTCCGCCGGACATTCCGACCGTGTGTGGGGCTCCGGCGGACTTTTTGTTTCCAGAAGTCTGGCGGACTAAGTTTTAAGTTTTGACCTAAAATTGTCCGCCGGACTCGCGACGGTGACAGCGTCGGCAACACAAGCCCGGGCCACCACTTGTAAAAAGAGCTGGAAGAAGAAAGCGGAGGCCCGGCAAGAAGAACAGAAGAGACCCCCAAAGTCGGAACAAGACCCCCAGGCGGCGGCGGCGGCGACGAAGAAGAAAGCCGGGCTCCTCCGCTAGTGAAAGAGCTAGTAAAAGAGCAGAAGATAGCGGAGGAGTCCGGCGAGAAGACCCCCCAAGACAGCTGATTGCAAACTGGGAAGCAGATTTGCCCGTGTTTAGGGAGTGTTCGGGGCACAAGCGATGTGCCCGCAAACACTCCCACTCCCTACTCATTTGTCTAATGCCGCGTACACACGATCGGAATTTCGGCCTACAAACGACCGATGAGAGTTTTACTTCGGAAAATGCGACCGTGTGTAGGCTCCATCGGTCTTTTGCTGGCGGAATTCCAGCCAGCAAAAGATTGAGAGCAAGCTCTCAATTTTTCGGTCGTGAAAAGTCCCTATCCGAAAATGTGATCGCCTGTGGCAATTCCGACGTGCAAAATTCCTACGCATGCTCGGAAACAATTTGACGCATGCTCGGAAGCATCGAACTTCATTTTCTCGGCTCGTCGTACTGTTGTACCTCACCGTGTTCTTGACGGTCGAAAGTTCAGCAAACTTTTGCGTGACTGTGTGCAGGGGTGGACTGACAACTCATGGGGCCCCCAAGCAATAGGACATTATGGGGCCCCCAGGCAATCTGAGATTATGGGGCCACACAGTATACACACACACACCAGTATACAATCACATGTACACACAGTATACACAGACATGTTTCTATTGGCTGAGAAGGTACTGGAGAGGTAGGGCAGCTATAATCTTGGGATTTTTAGACCAAAAGGATGTCGGTAAGGGACATTTCAGAAACAGATGTAAAAAAAAAAAAAAAAAAACACAGATTTTTACATACTGTCCCTGCTTAACCGGGGCTGGCAACCCTGATGGGGCCCTCTAGTGGCCCAGTGCCCGAGTGGCCGAATGGTCAGTCCACCCCTGACTGTGTGTATGCAAGGCAAACTTGAGCAGAATCCCGTCGGGAAAGCCGTCATATCTTTTTCTGACGAGAAATCCGATGGTGTGTACGCGGCATAACACTTCAGTAACTTGTTTTGTATTGGCGGGGACCAGAGGACAATGGGGGGCTGCTTTTTCCAGCACTGGTTTCCCGGCTATCACTCACTGCTGTGGGACGAGTGGAGTCGACTAATGTGGGTGCGGTGGACTGGATTGAGGCCTGAGCAGCGTTGGCGCCTGTGGGTAAAAGTAAGTGCCGACGCACTCACCACCCTGGAACTCAGATGAAGTTGGTTATTATGGGGATGAAGACTCCAGACGGAACGCTCTCTCTGTATCTTGGCCCTGGGTAATGGTGTCCGCCGCGCCACACTGCAGCCCACTGGTGTCTGAATTGTAGGCATCTCTGGATGACCTGGAACACCCTCCGGTCCGCTGCACTGAAGAAGCGATGCTGCCTGCAGAGATCCCTCTGGGTCTAGCTGTCCGGCTTCCCACTTTGTAGGCCACAAATTATCAGCAACTCTCTGTCACACAGACCTCCTGCTGGCAGAGTCAAATGGCGTCCAGAGAAGCTGATCTAGGCCGCGCCAGCCCCTTTTATATCCTCTCCCATCAATCTGTTTTGTCCACTAAGCATTCTGTTAATTGGAGTTCAGATCTGTCCTGCTGGCATAGTCACTTCAGCATTCTGAACTACACATCCCACGATGCTTTGCTCTAAATCCTCACACAGAAAGAAGGAAATTGACACAGAGTCCAGCAAACACTAGAGGGAGCCAACCTCACATTAATAACACAGAAAATGTCCCTGGATACACATGGAATGGCGGTTCAACAAGCCCAGACCGCAATCTACCAGTCACCTGTCTGCGATCTACTGGTTGCTGACCCCCCCGCCCTAGAGAATAGAATAGGGGTAGTTCCAATTTTCTGTCACACGTTATTACCGCAAATGCTTAGGAAATGCAACATTTCGGTAAAAAAAAAATTTGAATTGTAGGGCAAATAAATGTAATAAATTATCCACATTTTTTTGTACAATATAAAAGACGAGGTTGCACAGAGAATAAAAACAAATAGATACACAACATGTCAACCCTTAAATTTGTGTGCAACCGTGAACTGGTGACAAAATTCGGTACTCTACATTTTCTATAGATGACACTTCAAAAGCCCCTTTATAGGTCATCAGTTTAGTGTTATGATGGAGGTCTGGTGCTAGAATTATTGCTCTTACTCCAGCGAGTACGGCGATATGTGACATGTTTATCGCAATCACTGTTTTTATGCACAGGCGCGCCTTGTGCGTTTACGTTTGTGCGTGTGTATATGTGGGGGAGGGGCTTGAGAATTTTTTTTGGTGGGGGGGGGTTTGTGCTTGGGTGTAACTATTTTTTACAAAAAAAATGTGAAATTATTATTTTTTTGCTGAAAGTGTAAGTTCACCTTTACAGAACATCTGTAAGGTGGAATTACACTGGAGACCCCCAAATTACCCACCCCCCCGACGATCCCGCAAACCTGGAGTCCAGCGATCACCCATTCTGACAGATCGTATAGCCGATTTACCAGTCCGGGGATTTGAAATCCCTGCGGCTTTCTCTCCTCTTTACCTGCAGTGACAGGACGGGCTACGTGGGTTCTGATTGGTCGGCGCCGACCAATTAGAATGTCCCTGATTTGGAGCAATGTCCCTCTGTCCCTCATTCCTCCTCATCTGTCCCTCATTTTGGTCTGATCCATATAGATGTATATAAAATAGATTTTTTTATCTTTCAAAAAGTGTTTCCCCAGTGCTAAACCTTTCATCCAATTTCTAAATTACTGCCATTTGTACATTTTAAAAGCCAATATAAAGGAATAGTAGTGGTAAAAAAAGCTCTTGTGGATTTAATTAACCTTTTTTTGGTTAGATCTCCTTTAAGGGGGTGTGGCAGGGGGCGTGTCCTATACCTACATATGTTTGTTAGTAGGTGTCCCTCATTCCCATCTCTAAAAGGTCAGCAGGACTTGGGGGGGGATGAGGAGGGGGTCCAGTGTTAGTTCACCTTACAAATTTTTCTGTAAAAGTTGAACTTACCCTTTAACTTTTTTTTTTCCTGTCACATAGGGGACTTTAGGTCCTTTGTGTGATGATTTTTAGCTGCCAGGTCCCTTTAATGAGACATGCAGGGTCCTCTGGGCTTCACTGGATGTATTGCAATGCAGATCGCATTGCAATACATCCCTTCCCACCGGCTCTGCTAGCCGCGGACACAGAGAGGCGGACCAGGAAGTGACATCATACACATCGCTTTCCGGGTCACAGCAAGAAGAGAAGGAGAGCGGATGTGCGTCCACGCTTCTGCCTTCCCTCCACCCTCCATGTTGGTCCCCGGGCCTGCAGATGGGCAAGTGGAGCCAGGAATAAATGGTGGGGGCGCACACACGGGGGTGGGGCTTGCCAGTAACAGGGGTGTGTGGAGACAATGGGGCGGCAGCGCCCGAATGCATCCACCCAACAGGCGTGAGCCTGCCTGTCAGTTTTACACACAATTCAGGTGGTTGCAGCTACCAGATTGTGTCTGATACTCCCCCCCCCAATGTCAGGTGTGTATGACATACGAACCTGGCAGCGAAAGGGTTAAAGGGTAGCACAGTGGTTAACACTTATGTCTTGCAGCACTGGGGTCCTTGGCTGTGAGCCAGGATACTATCTGCATGGAGTTTGCATGTTCTCCCTATATTTGTGTGGCTTTCCTCCAACACGCTAAAGACACTATGGTACGCTAGATGGACTTGTGTCTATTTTCAACCTGACTAACTATGCAACTATGGTAGGTTAATAATTGGCTATTGTCTAAATCAGGGGTCTCCAAACTGTGGCCTGCGGGCCAAATGTGACCCTTTGCTAGCCTTTATGCGGCCCTTGGGGAACAACTCCTTCCACTGATATGAGGCACTATTCCTCTCACTGACCCCAACAATGGGGCACTATATCTTCCACCGATACCAATGATGGAATACTATTCCGCCTACTAATAGGGGGAATACTCCTCCTATTGACCACCAACCCTGACGCCATATTTATTCTCACTGATGCTGGGCCCGTGACATTTTCTGCCCCTGCTGGCCACAATCCGGCCCTCCTAAAGTCTGAAGGACAATAAAGTGGCCCTTTGTTTGAAAAGTTTGGAGACCCCCGGTCTAAATCAAGGATCTCCAAACTACGGCTCTCCAGCTGTTGCGGAACTACACGTCCCATGAGTCATTGTAAAACTCTGACATTCGCAGACATGGCTAGGCATGATGGGAACTGTAGTTCCTGAACAACTGGAGAGCCATAGTTTAGGGACCCCTGGTTCCAAATGGTCCCTAATATGTGTGCGCTGATCTAAAAAAAAAAAACAACTGCAGCCTCTTATGGATGCTGTTCGGCCAGGTGGCTAATGCAGCTCTAGTATGAATTCCAGGTACGGAGTAACAGAAAAAGGAAGGCTCCAGGGTTAGAAGTGAACCAAAGGTCACAAAGCACTCATGATAGAAGGGAAGAGCAATTGAAGGGCCACAGATTCCCTCCATAGGTTGACTGCATTATTGTCAGGACCAGTTTAAGAAACTCACCTCCTTTAACCAAAGTAGTTTGGGTGGTTGCATCTCTACGGACATCACGCCTCCAACATAACGCAAAACGGCATGCTTGGTCTTGTTGATGCGGTCTACTTGACTTCCAGCCCGGTGATCCATCCACATGATCACATTTCTGTTGTGGTCACCTGTGAATTAGGCAAAATCTGAAGTCATTTCTTGTTTTGGGGTCTCCTTAAAAGAAGACTGGTCTAATTCTCTTTTAATTGTCAAGAATATCCTAACGATTAAATTCACAAACGTAGAAGTAGTGCAGCTGTAATCTTAAGTGTGTCATTTTAATGTGCGACATGTGCAATTTGTTTAGTTCCGAATTCGAATTGTCAAAACGAATTTTGACAATATTCTTAATACAAAAATTTCCGAATTTTCGAAAATATAAATTTCCGAATTTTCGAAAATATAAATTTCCGAATTTTCGAAAATATAAATTTCCGGATTTTCGAAAATTCTAATTTCCGAATTTTCGAAAATTCTAATTTACAAATTTTCGAAAATTCTAATTTACAAATTTTCGAAAATTCTAATTTACAAATTTTCGAAAATTCTAATTTACAAATTTTCGAAAATTCTAATTTACAAATTTTCGAAAATTCTAATTTACAAATTTTCGAAATTTCGGAAATTTGAAATTTCGGGAATTTGAAATTCAGAAATTGGAACATTTTGGAAATTGGAACATTTTGGAAATTCGAATATTTGAAATTTCATAAATTTGAAAATTTAAAGAAGATTTGGAAATTAAAAAATTCAAACATTTGGAAATTTGAAAATCTGACAATTCAAAAGAATGAAAATCTGAATGTTTGAAAATCTGAAACAATAACTAATAATAAATATTAAATTATAGGTATTGGAATTTTCTTTCAAATTTGGTTGTTAGTGAACGAATACGAGAACGAATTTATCCGAAGTTACGAATTATCTGAAATAACGAATGCCGTATCTAAACAAATGGAATGTAACGATCTAATAATAATAAATAACAATAATAATAATAAAACCTTTTTATTATTATAATTTTGTTCCATTCCATTTGTTTAGATGCAGCATTCGTTATTTCGGATAATTCGTAACTTCAGATAAATTTGTATTTGTTACGTTCACAAAAAGCCAAATTTAAAAGGAAATTTCAATACCTATAATTTAATAGTTAGTTAGTTATTATTAGTTAGTTATTATTTTGAATTCTACAGATTTTCGGATTTTCACATTTTTGAATTTCCGGAAATTCGGAAATTTGAAATTAAAAATTTGAAAATCCCAAATTTCCGAATTTTCGTATTTCGTATTTTCTAATTTCCGAAAAAAGCAAAAAAAACAAATGAATCGAAAAAGAAAACAAACACATTTTTTGTCAGCGCACATGTCTACATTTTAAGGCATTGAGCAATGGACACAGTTAAAAGAGAAGTTGAGGATTTCTTTTTCAAGAATCATACTTGATAGTAAGTTCTCTCTCATGTCACGCTGCTCCCTGGCGGCCCCTCCTCTCTTCTCCTCCATCCCAGATGCTGTCACAAGCCAATGGGGATAGACGAGAAGAGAGGAGGGGCTGCCGGGGAGCAGCGTGACATGAGAGAGAACTTACAACAGACGCATCCTGCGCTTCTCTGCATGCTGGCTAAATCTCGATCTACCCGTCAGGCGATAGCTGTCGGCGATTAACGGGTAGATTGCCGCGCACTGCAGATGTAATAGGCAGATTATTAGGCAGCCAGCTGAAACCGGCCCACTAAGCCATCGGCCCGGTAGTCCAGATGGCCAGTACATCCCTGCCCGTTGTCTGCTGAAAGCAAGTCACAGGAGTTCAAAACAAACTGCACTCCTCTGATCCACAGGAGAAGTACAGCCAAACGAGCTTTACCCTCTTTTAACCACTTTAGCTCCGGGCCTTTTCTGGCACTTTTTGTTGCTAGAAAATGTCTTAGAACTCCCAAACATTATATATATATATATTTTAAAACAGAGGCCCTAGAGAATAAATTGGTGGGTGTTGCCATTTTTTTCACGTCACACGGTATTTGTGCAGCGTTTTTTTAAACTAAATTTTAATGCACAAAGACACAATATAATACCCAATTGTTTGGTAAAATTTAAAAGATGATGTTACAACAAGTAATCAGATGCCAAACATGTCACACTTTAAAACTGCCCATGCAACGGTAAATTTTACTATCCATAGGCGACGCTTTAAAAGCCTTTACAGGTTGCCACTTTAGATTTACACAGAAGGGTGCCAGAGGGTGTGAGCGTGCCCGCTGCACGGCAGGGGATCTTCTTGCATTGAATTTCATTGTAAGTGTAAGTGTTGGCGCTATATAAATCCTGTATTATTATAATAATAAAAATAATAAAAATTCATGTACTGATGTGTTAATAAATACAGAGCTGCAATAATCTGTATATATCTTTTTATTTTTTTCTGCCTGAAGCTCAGCTTTAGAGAAGTCCCGACAGTCTCAGTGACCCCAATCAGCCTGGGGCTGCCGTTGTCGCTCGACCCATTTTTCATTTTGATCGATGTTGGGTGTCAGTGTATGTAGATAAAGACATGACATAAAGTCATCCCTCATAGCATTTCATCGCCTTCACACGCGGGCCGCAGTCAAAACAGGTACATTCTATAGACCGCACAGATATCCAGCGCCGCGGGGGAGGCGGAGAGTCGAGGATTATTGCAGCAAAGAAGTCATAAATGTTTTCATTGTTACAAATTAAGAAAAAAAAAAAAAACATTCCGGCTTGGTGCCCCCCCAGCCGTTTTCATGGTGTTATGCCCATCAGATTTCTGGTCACAGTTCTCTGCAACTCGAAGAATATAAGAAAGAACGTTCCAAACATAGCAGAGTTTTTATTTTCCTTCATTAAAGTCACTTCTGAGCTACATGAAAAACAAATGAAATAGGGGAAGTTGGCCAGACTCCGCCTATATCACCTCTTCAAAATTCAGACCTGCTGGCCAGACCGAAAAAAATTACAAGGAAAAGTGAAGTCTGAATCAAAAAGGGTAGACATGTGCACTGACACAAAATTTCTTCATTTTCGTTTCTTTCGGGTTTTTTTTCTTTTTTCCAAATTTGGGAATTCGGAAATTTGAAAATTTGGATTTTCGGATTTCCAAATTTTCGAATTCCGAATCTTCGGAATTCGAAAATTCAAAAATCCGAAAATCTGAAAAAAGAGAGAAAAATCAGTAAAATTTGAAATAATAACTAACTAATAATAACTAACTATTAAATTATAAGTATTGGAATTTCCTTTCAAATTTGGCGGTTTGTGAACGTAACGAATACAATTTTATCTCAAGTTACGATTAATCCAAAATAACGAATGCTGCATCTAAACAAATGGAATGGAACAAATTAATAATAAATAATAATAAAAAAAAAAAGGTTTTATTATTATTATTTATTATTATTATTAGATCATTACGTTCCATTCTTTTAGATACGGCATTCGTTATTTCAGATAATTCATAACTTCGGATAGATTCGTACTCGTTACGTTCACTAACAGCCAAATTTGAAATGAAATTCCAATACCTATAATTTAACCACTTCAGCCCCGGACCAATTGGCAGCCAAAGGACCAGGCCCCTTTTTGCAATTCGGTACTGCGTCGCTTTAACTAACAATTGCGCGGTCATGCGACGTGGCTCCCAAACAAAATTGGCGTCCTTTTTTTCCCACAAATAGAGCTTTCTTTGGTGGTATTTGATCGCCCCTGCGGTTTTTATTTTTTGCGCTATAAACAAAAATAGAGCGACAATTTTGAAAAAAATGCAATATTTTTTACTTTTTGCTATAATAAATATCCCCAAAAAATATATAAAAAAACATTTTTTTTTTCCTCAGTTTAGGCCGATACGTATTCTTCTACATATTTTTGGTTAAAAAAAATCGCAATTAGCGATTATTGATTAGTTTGCGCAAAAGTTATAGCGTTTACAAAATAGGGGATAGTTTTATAGCATTTTTATTAATATTTTTTTTTTTATTAGTAATGGCGGTGATCAGCGATTTTTATTGTGACTGCGACATTTTGGCGGACACATCGGACATTTTTGGGACATTTGTCATTTATACAGCAATCAGTGCTATTTAAATAGCACTGATTCCTATGTAAATGACAGTTGTAGTTAGGGGGTTAACCACTAGGGGCGGGGGAGGAGTCAGTGTGACGTGTTGTGTTTTTTTTTACAGTAGGGGGGCGTGGCTGTACGTCTGACGTCATTGATCGGCGTTCCCGATGACAGGGAACCGCCGATCACTGACAGTCAGTGTAGGAAGCGCGGGGAGAGGTTTGTTTACATAGACCTCTCCCCGTTCTTCAGCTCCGTAACCCGATCGCGGGATACCAGCGGCGATCGGGTCCGCTGGTCCCGCGGCCGGGGTCACGGAGCTCCCGACCGGGTCGCGAGCGTGCCGCTAGCGGCGCGCGTGCGATCCACGGGCAGGCACATGCACGATCACGTACAGGTACGTGATTCTGCCTGCCCGTGCCATTCTGCTGACGTATATATGCAGTGGCCGGTCGGGAAGCGGTTAATAGTTATTATTAGTTAGTTATTTCAGATTTTCGAGTTTTCAAATTTTTGGATTTTCATTCTTTTGAATTTTCAGATCTTCATTCTTATTTTCGGATTTTCAAATGTCCTCATTTCAAATTTTTTTATTTCCAAAATGTTTAATTTCCTCATTTAGAATTTTCGAATTTCCAAAATTTGAATTTCCGAATTCCCAAAATTTCTAATTTCCCAACTTCCAAATTTCCGAAATTTCTAATTTCCGAGATTTCTAATTTCCGAGATTTAGAATTTCCGAGATTTAGAATTTCCGAGATTAAGAATTTCCGAGATTTAGAATTTCCGAGATTTAGAATTTCCGAGATTTAGAATTTCCGAGATTTAGAATTTCCGAGATTTAGAATTTCCGAATTTCTGAAATTTAGAATTTTGGAAATTTCGAAAATTGAAAAATTGGGAATTTCAGAAAATTGAAAAATTGGGAATTTCAGAAAATTGAAAAATTGGGAATTTCAGAAAATTGAAAAATTTGGAAATTCAGAAATTTTGGATTTAATGAATTTGTGAAAATGTGTTAACCGATTCCCGACCGGCGCACGACGATGTACGTCGGCAGAATGGCACATACAGGCAGGAGGGCGTATATATAAGTCCCTCCTTAATGCCTCCCGCGCCGGTCGGGACCCCCGTGAGGCCGGTCGCGGGTACCGCGGACTCGATCGCCGCGGGGACACCCACGATCGTCTCACGGGAAGGCAGAACGGGGAAATGCGGAAGTACACAGCATCTCCCCGTTCTGCCTAGCAACTAGTTCCCCACAGTAAGAAAAACACACCCCTAGGCATACTTAACCCCTACACTGCCACCTTGTGGTTAACCCCTTCACTACCAGTGTCATTTATACAGGAATCAATGCATTTAAATATCATTGATTGCTGTATAAATGACATTGTGTCCGCCATAGAGTCGCATTTACAATAAAAATCGCTGATCGCCACCATTACTAATAAAAAAAAAATTATTAATAAAAATGCTATAAAACTATCCCCTATCTTGTAAACGCTATAACTTCTGCGCAAAACCAATCAATAATCGCTTATTGCGATTTTTTTTTTTTTCCCAAAATATGTAGAAGAATACGTATCGGCCTAAACTGAGGAAAAAAAATGTTTTTTTTTATATATATTTTTGGGGGATATTTATTATAGCAAAAAATTTGAAAAAATGCGTTTTTTTCAAAATTGTCGCCCTTTTTTGTTTATAGCGCAAAAAATAAAAACCGCAGGGGCGATCAAATACCACCAAAAGAAAGCTCTATTTGTGGGAAAAAAAGGACGTCAATTTTGTTTGGGAGCCAAGTCGCATGACTGCGCAATTGTCAGTTAAAGCGACGCAGTGCCGAATCGCAAAAAGGGGCCTGGTCCTTTGGCTGCAAATTGGTCCGGTCTGAAAGTGGTTAAAAAACTAATTCGGAACTAAATGAATTGCACATGTCTAAAAAAAGGGTAATTCAAAGCCTGCCTTTTTTTTTTGTGCATTTCCACGTGTTGCATTTTAGGACAGCCAGTTCATGTGAAACATGCAAAAGCATTACACAGAGCAGGTAAGTATAACATGCTTGTTATTTAACCACTTCCTTCCCCGCCCATAGTCAAATGACGTCCGCAGGAGGGATCTCCCATCCTGGGCGGGCGTCATATGAAGTCCTCGGCTTCCCAGTCGTATAGGGGGCGCACGCATCCACCGCATCACTCGGGAGCCGATGCACGTGCCCGTCGGCCGCGATGTCCGCAGGGGACCCGCGATTGCCGGTAATACAGAGTCGGGACGTGGATCTGTGTTTATAAATACACAGATCCACCTCCATTTAGGGGAGAGGAGACCGATCGTGTGTTCCCAGTACAGAGGAACACCGATCTGTCTCCTCCCCTTGTGAGTTTCCCTCCCCCTACAGCATACCTAACAACTTTGAGATGGGAATGAGGGACACCTATCGGCAAAAGCATGCAGGCATAACACACACCCCTTGCCACCCCCCCCTTAAAGGAGAATTGTACAACAAAAACAAGATTGGTTAAACCCACAAGTGCTTTTTTTTTAATCACGACTATTCCTTTATATTGGCTTTTGGAATTTACAAATGCAGCAATTTAGAAATCAGATGAAAGGTTTAGCACTGGGAAATACTTTTTGATAGATAAAGTGCATTTTATATATATATATATATATATATATATATATATATATATATAGATCAGATCCAATTGAGGGACAAATAAGGAGGAATGAGGGACAGAGGGACATTGCTCCAAATCAGGGACAGTTGGGAGATATGCTACAGTTAGAATCACTCCCTAGGTAACACATTTAACCCCTTGATCGCCCCCTAGTGTTAACTCTTTCTTTCCCAGTGACATTTATACAGTAATCAGTCCATTTTTATAGCACTGATGGCTGTATAAATGCCAATGGTCCCAAAATAGTGTCAAAAGTGTCCGATCTGTCCGCCGCAATGTCACAGTCATGATAATAATCGCAGATCGCCGCCATTACTAGTAAAAAAATAAAATAATAATAATAATAAAAAAAATGGCATAAATCTATTCCATATTTTGCAGAGGCGATAACTTTAGTGCAAACCAATCAATATACGCTTATTGCCTTTTTTTACCAATAATATGTAGAAGAATACATATCGGCCTAAACTGAGGAAAAAATTAGTTTTTGCTTTTTTAAAAATTGGGATATTTATTAGAGCAAAAAGTAAAAAATATTGTGTTTTCTTTTTTAAAACTTGTCGCTCTTCTTTTGTTTATAGCGCAAGAAATAAAAACCGCAGAGGTGATCAAATACCACCAAAAGAAATCTCTATTTGTGGGGGGAAAAAAATTATTAATTTAGGTACAGTGTTGCATGACCGCGCAATTGTCATTTAAAGTGCGACAGCGCTGAAAACTGAAAATTGGACTCGGCAGGATGCGGGTGCAAATGCCCGGTATTGAAGTGGTTGAAAAAAATAAAAAAAATCTTTGCTATCACTTTAAATTTTTTACTGGATGCCAATTCTCGGTGTGGCATTTCAATATCAGGTTCATTTATTTTCTCCACAGTGGACCGTACCTTCAACATTTACTGCCAACGACTGAAAACTTTTATCCAGAACCACCAGAGAGCATGTTGCATCGAACCCAAGCCCGCGAATCTGACCGCATCCTGCCGACTGCGCAACTTTCTACATAAACAGGAAAAAAATATATATATTATTTTAGTGAATGCAAATATAACTGATCGTTAAATAGAACAATCTTAACCACTTCAGCCCCAGAACATTTTGTTGGCCGAAGACCAGAGCACTTTTTGCGATTCGGCACTGCATCACTTTAACTGACAATTGCGCGGTCGTGCGCCGTTGCACCCAAACAAAATTGATGTCCCTTTTCCCCCATAAATAGAGCTTTTTTTTGGGTGGTATTTGATCACCTCTGCAGTTTTTATTTTTTGTGCTATAAACAAAAAAAAGAGCCACAATTTTGAAAAAAAAAAAAAAAACACATTATTTTTTACTTTTTGCTATAATACATATACCCCCAAAAATATATAAAAAAATGTATTTTTCCCTCAGTTTAGGCCGATACGCATTTTCTACATATTTTTGGTAAAAAAATAAATAAATAAAAAAAAAAATCGCAATAAGCGCTTATTAATTGTAAAGTTATAGCGTCTACAAAATAGGGGATAGTTTTATGGCAGTAATGTTGGCGATCATCGATTTTTATCGTGACTGTGACATTATGGCGGACACATCGGACACTTTTGACGCTAATTTTAGGACCACTCACATTTATACAGCGATCAGTGCGATTAAAAATGCACTAATTACTGTGTAAATGTGACTGGCAGTGAAGGGGTTAACCAGGAGGGGGCACTGCAGGGGTTAAGTGTGTCCTAGGGAGTGATTCTAACTGTGGGGGGGGGGGGGGCTACGTGTGATACGACACTGATCATAGCTCCCGATCACAGGGAGCGGTGATCAGGGTCAGTGTCACTAGGCAGAACGGGGAAATGCTTGTTTACATTAGCATCTCCCCGTTCTTCCGCTCCGTGAGAACAATATAAGATACCACATTCAAAACTGGGGGGGGGGGGGCACTAATAATTTTTGCAAATCCGAAAATTGTAGCGCTAATACATGCACAAAAAGTGAATGTGTGTTAGAACATTCTAAAAACGAACATAAACAATGTAAAACAAAAGTGTGAATGGTATTACTCGAAATGACCCCAGTGGTGACTGAAATATAATATAAAGTTCGTGTAAGTGGTAACACCAACAGATGAGTCCCTCAGATCAGCTCAAAGGTGAAGGAACAAAGGTAAAGCAAGCTTGACTGATGTCACTGTAAGGCGTGTGTACTCTTACCGGAAGTGTTGGATGTGGGTACCGTACGGCATCCACATCAGACAGGCTTAAAGGTGGAATGTCTTGCATCTATGGGTCAAGGGGAGACCACCGCGGACTGGAACCAAAGCAGCTTCCAAGGTCTTCTACAGAGACATGCCCCTGTAGAAGACCGATAGAGTCGAAACGCGTCGGGCCTGCTGTCTCACACCCCTCATATTGCCGACCCATTTTTATATTTTCTCGAGATTTTATTCATTTTTATATTTGTCACATGATTATGTGAATAAATTCATATCCGTTTGACCTGCACCATCGGAGTTGTCTCCATTTTTTATCCCGTTTTCCCGGTCCTTGGGATCATCCCCTTGATCATCGGATGCCTGGATGTCTACTATGTGCTGCTATTGCTGACAGATCCAGTGGCCTACCTTGGAAGCTGCTTTGGTTCCAGTCCGCGGTGGTCTCCCCTTGACCCATAGATGCAAGACATTCCACCTTTAAGCCTGTCTGATGTGGATGCCGTACGGTACCCACATCCAACACTTCCGGTAAGAGTACACACGCCTTACAGTGACATCAGTCAAGCTTGCTTTACCTTTGTTCCTTCACCTTTGAGCTGATCTGAGGGACTCATCTGTTGGTGTTACCACTTACACGAACTTTATATTATATTTCAGTCACCACTGGGGTCATTTCCAGTAATACCATTCACACTTTTGTTTTACATTGTTTATGTTCGTTTTTAGAATGTTCTAACACACATTCACTTTTTGTGCATGTATTAGCGCTACAATTTTCGGATTTGTATGTTTTCTGACTTTGTTTGTTTTGTTTGTTAGCGGCTTTTCACATTGTATAGCTTCAGTAGCGCGGTGTTTTCCCCATATTTATTTACTAATAATTTTTGCACTGGTCTCAGTGGACGCACTATTGACCCCCAACACTGGTGTCAGCAGGCACACTATTAACCTCCAGCACTGGCACCAGCTCCAGCCGATGTCTCGGGTCCTGACTGGATAGATTAATGGCAGCGCAGCCATTGGCTCCCGCTGCTGTCAATCAAATCCAATGACGCGGGAGCCAGGGGGGGGGGGCAGCAGGACACGGGTGCGCACCCGCACGGGTACCGGCGAGGGACAGCGGCTTTCCAACAGGGCACTTGAGAAGAGGAGGAGCCAGGAGCGCCACTGAGGGACCCCAGAAGAGGAGGATCGGGGAGGTAAGTATAACATGTTTTTTTTTAACAAAAGCTTTAGATATCCTTAAGAAGCAAAACCTGCTTTCTACATGATTTTTATTAAATTAAATAATTGAAAATATTTTAAATTTGCTAATAATTTTAGTATTATCTATCTAGTGCCCTGGTGTCCAACCTGCGGCCAGATGGATGGATGCATGCGGCCATTTAATATATAATGTGTGGGCCTCGGACCTCAGCAGTCTGTGGCGGGAACACTGATTAGGATAATAGTATTGATCTCTACTAGTCTCATGTAACATGTCCTCAGTTTTGTATTGTTTTCTGCACCATCTCCCCACCAGCAATGTATCCTGTCCTCACTCTCTGACCCTCATTTCCTCTATTAGGTCTGAAGTCTCTGACAGTGCTTTCCAGTATCCCATATATTGAACACTGTGGCCCTTTGGTGATGTCAGGGGCCACATTTGAGGACCTCTTGAGCTCCTAAGTTGACAACCACTTCCAAGGCCGATCCTAGGGTCACAGACACCTGGGTGCAGAAATATTTCTGGCGCCCCCACATGGGCGTGGTCATCTTTACTAACCCCTCCCCTTTACAAATGTTTCTATGGCAACAACTCAAATACAGAGATGCCCCCCCTAAGGAGTCTTCGTTACCCCTGTGATCTTCCCATGATCTTTTAACAATAAAGAAAATACAGGAAGAGAGTACACTAATGGGACCTGGACCAGGTTGTACAGCAATCTGAGCTCCAATAGCTTCAATAGGGCAGGTGAGACATTAGAGCCCTAAAAGACCCCTGATGTCTCATTACAGAGAACCTGTCACAATAGTGTCACATAGGGGACATTACCTACCCCCTTTCCCCCAAATAAATATTTTGAAAAAAGATGTAGTGTAAAAAATGAAAGGAGGCCACCGCTGGCCCAAAAAAAGAAAAAGGTCCACTGCGGTGGAAGGCTCCCAGCACTTGACAGCTCCGCTGTCTGACAGTTCCGCTGTCTGACAGTTCTTAAATAACTAAAGGGCGGGGCTACATGGTGATGTCACCTGGGCCCCTTGTGACGTCGTCGGCCAGGGGCATGCTGAGTTCAATTAAAAAGTTGAATATAATTATATATATATATATATATATATATATATATATATATATATTTTTTTTTTTTTTTTTTTTTTTTTTTTTAACCGTCCACGAGGAGACACGAGGAAGGAGACTGACAATCCTTCTCACACACACAAAGATACATTTATACAATCTTCATTTCAAGAATAAGAAGCTTATCGATGCCATTTTATATTCTAAATTTTGACACTGTTTTTGTAATATTTTGCTTTTTTAATTATTAAATCAATTTTGGAGTTTTTAACACGAGAACTGAACGGATTTTCTTGAACTTTCCTCATCGATGTGAATTATTGAAATATAGTTATTAATACAGTAACAACAAAATATATATATATATATATATATATATATATATATATATATATATATATATATACACACACACACACACACATACACACACACACACACACACACACACACACATATATATATATTTTTTATTTTTTATTTTTTTTACCGTCCATTTCGGTTTCCGTTTTCGGCCAAGCGCATTGACTGTTGGTGACAACACAGTCAATGTTCTAGGAGCGCGCGGTGTGCACACTCCCAGCATACAACTTTAGCCCCCAGGGATGCAAATGTGCTGTGGCTAGGCATTAAAGCACACTTTTTTTGACGCCACATATATGCGTTATGCGGTCGGCCAAAGGTTAAGTCCTAGCCTTGTACATAACACATCCAAAAACAGTAAACACAGCCAATTGGTTGTTCATAACGTGTACATACTGCTGAGTGTTGTGTTTGATATGGAGTGCTTGTTAAAGTTATAGCCCCTGAATAGATTATGAACCTCTATGATCAGCCGTGAGCCTGTGTATGTTGTTTTATCCAGCAGAGCTCATTAATGATTGAGCACTCTGATCGATATAGTGAACACAAAGAGACTAAGTCCCCCCTGGCCCGCCCTGCTGCGGACTCCATTAATTATTTATCAGCTGAAGTTTCAGAAAGGAGACCTTATTATCTGTTATTGTTCCCCATTAAACCAATCCGAACTGTGACATCAAATCAGCGAAAATTGCTATTCCCAGCCAGAAAACACTTAAAGTGTGCTTAAAGTGAACCTGTCACCAAACTGGACTATTTCAACTGAGCATATGATGAAATAATACATAAGTAGAGGTTATGTTTAGTGAAAAACGCTTGTCAAAAGGACAAGTAGATACAGAGATATGGGCAGCTGAAGTTTTGTGTAAGAGTCCGCATTTTCGGTATAAGTTGAGAGTGGCCCCACCCCGTCTTCTTCTCTATTGGTCCTCCAATGTGATAGGCAGCTTGGGAGGGGCAGGGCTAAAGTCAACTTTTCCATACAACTTCACATGACTTTATCTTTGGATCTACATATCATTTTAACATGCTGTTTTTGCTGAAAGTATCCTCTCCTTTTGTATTTTCTCATCACATGCTTTCTTTTGTGTTAGGTTTACACCTTTTTACTGACACCAAAGTAAGGCGTATACGTCAATGGCAGTGGCAGCTTTTACACTGTGCCCACTTGTAAAGCCAACTGTTGACTTTCCAAGTGATTATTTCCATAGCCCTCACAACATGTTACTCACCCTGCATGAGGCCCCCGCACTGCCATGTATCCCTTGGTCCTCTGTCCCGTTTGTGGGCATGGCGGGTGTCACTGGCTGGAGCAAACCTTTGCTAACTGAATACCCATCCAGTGAATTAAATGTACGAGACATGTACTGCGCTTCCTGGTTCAGAAAAAAAGCCAAGGAAAACGCCAAGGACAACTCCAAGGACAACTCCAAGGACAACTCCAAGGACAACTCCAAGGACAACTCCAAGGACAACTCCAAGGACAACTCCAAACAGTATGCCTTAAAACAGGGGTTTAGTCTGCACACATTTGCAAATAGATGCGTAAGCTACAGACCCCGCCAAGGCACCCTGTGGACAACCAAAATTATCCTGTTAACAGTATGCGTTAAAAACAGGGGTTTAGTCTGAACCCTGATGGGTTTTACTTCCTCTTTGTTTCCATGTAAAGGTAAAGCATAATGGGCTACTATGCATCGCATAGTAGCCCATTATGTGTCACTTACCTGACACAGGAGCCTGCGAAGTCACCGCTGTCCCCTCTTCCACGAAGCGTCCATCTTCCTTTCGGGTATTTTGCGGCTCTGGCGTTGTGATTGGCCGGAGCCGCGATGACGTCACTCCCGCGCATGGGTGCGGGACCCGCCACTAACGGCATGATCCCTGTTAGCAACGGCACGCTCCGTGCGCCTGCACGCCATGCGCCGTAGACATCGGTGCCTGTCTTTTGCAAATATCTCCTAAACCGTGTAGGTTTAAGAGATATTTCTTGCACCTACAGGTAAGCTTAATCTAGGCTTACCTGTAGGTAAAAGTGGTCTGTAAGGGTTTACAACCACTTTTAAGGCCCCATTCACACCTGGGCGTTTTGTAGCTTGAAGCCTCAAGCTACAAAACGCTGGAGGAGAAAAAAAAAAATCAATTATTCTTTATGGAGATGGTTCACATCTCCACTCCAAAACGCCTGAAGCCAGAAGCCCCAAAGCGCCTGAAGATCAAACAAGTTCTGGAACTTTTTTTAGGCAGATTTGTGCGTTTTTCTGCTTTTTACATTGGTGACCTTTTGACCTGTACAAAATCACGGAAAAACGGTTCCGCTGTTTTCCCGGGCAATCGGGGGTGCCCGGCAGACATCGCGGCCACCGGGCACGTGCACTGGGTCCCGAGCGATGCCACGGGTGGCGTGCGCGTGCCCCCTAGACGGCCGGGAATAGGAGGACGTCATATGATGTCCACCCAGGATGGGAGATCCACCTTGTGGACGTCATATGACGGTGGCCGGTATTGAAGTGGTTAAAGATGGGATTGCGTTGAGTAAATAGATACCCAAGGGATCTTAATCCGTGTTGAAGTGGGTTGTCCCTTGAAATGCGTTGGGTATTTTATATATGAACCATTGGGTTGATTTACTAAAACTGGAGAGTGCAAATCTGGTGCAGCCCTGAGACCAATCAGCGTCCAGGTTTTATTGTCAAAGCTTTATTAAACAAGCTGAAGTTAGAAGCTGATTGGCTACCATGCAGAGCTGCACCAGATTTTGCACTCTCCAGTTTTAGTAAATTAATCCCAATGGTTCATATATAAAATACCCAACGCATTTCAAGGGACAACCCACTTCAATAGGGATTAAGATCCCATCATTAAATGGACTCAAGAGCAGAGTTTTCTAGGTTAATCTGTAAACATTTTATCCTAATGGATCAGAGAGATAGTAACCAAATACGATTGAATGGGTCCATCTGATTCGATCGCAAGCCATGATAAAGGGGGAGTGATTCAACCCCAAAACGTGTTGGGATGTTTTATGTCTGACCCATTAAAGTGATTTGAACTTGTTTACCATTTAGTTTCTGGCACATCATCCGTTGCTTTATGGTTTGGGTGACTTTCTAAACAAAAGGCCATTTTACTGACCTTTAAACTTTAGAGGGGCTGGAGTGTGGCAAATCAAAAAAAAATTTCCTGGTGTCGGTGTGAATAAACAATGCCTCATCATTAGTATTAGGGGGAGAAATGGTGCCCCATCATTGTTATCAATAGGAGGAATAGTGTCCCATCATTGGTGTCAGTGGGAGGAATAGTGTCCCATCATTGGTGTCAGTGGAAGGGATAGTGCCCATTATTGGTGTCAGTGGGAGGAATAGTGTCCCATCATTGGTGTCAGTGGAAGGAATAGTGCCCATCATTGGTGTCAGTGGGAGGAAGTGTCCCATCATTGGTGTCAGTGGGAGGAATAGTGCCCCATCATTGGTGTCAGTGGGAGGAATAGTGCCCCACCCATCATTGGAGCACAGGTGTGTCAGGAGGAAGGTGTCTCTGGAAGCTCCTCCAGCTGATTTGTGTGAGAGGGGTGTGGTGGTGAAATCTCTGCCAGCTCTCCTGGCCCCTTTCTGGGGAAGCCATGGAGGCCAGCGGGGCCTCTCCTGCTGGAGGCTCTCAGCCATCTCCTGGGCCGTCGGGTGACATGCCTTCCTCAGTACAAGCTGATCTCTCTACCCCTGGTGAGGACGAAGGTGCGGAAGCCATTCGGGAACGAGTGGTGACCGGGATAAAGGTCCTAAATAGGGAGAGAGATAAGCTCTACAAGCTACGAGCGGAGCTGAATCGTCTGCAAAGGCAGCGTGAGGGCTTACACAGCCAGAAACGTGGATCCATGGATCCGGAGATCCAATTGGACAAAGTCCGTGTGGAACATCAGGAGACCATCGTGGCCATGATGGAAGGCAAAGATGGGCCCTTCAAGGAGAAGTTTGGGAATGACAGGAGGTTTGGAAGGATGACAAAGATGGAGGTGGAGGAGGAGACCCCCAGTTCTGACACCCTGCCCCCCCCCCCAGGGAGAGGTAAGCAGCCCCATGCCTTCCCAGGACTCAGGAGGCATGCTGAGGGCCATCCAGGTAATGGAGTCTCCTATGCGGGGGGACCAGTTGGTGTTTAATGAGGAGGACATTACAGATGATGTACCTGATAAGGTAAAGCCTGCCAAGTTCCATGTTGTGGATAAGACTGTTTTTGTCCCCTTCACTGATGCTGCCAGTCCTGTGGGCAGCAATGTTGTGCCTGCTGATGCTGCAATGCAGCAAGAGTTACCTTTAAAAAATGTCATTTATGTGGGGGAACTACAGGTGTCAGCAGAGCCCATTAACCCTTCCAAAGCTGTTTGCCCCACTGCTGCTGAAGACTCTACAGCGCAGCATCAGGAGACAGCTGGTACTGCAGCAGTAACGGTGACCATTCCTGATGGGAGAGTGAACATTTCTGTGACTGATAATCCCCCCAGCACCAGTGTGATGGACAATCGTCCTGCTACGGATTCTGCCAATTCAGTTCAGACTGTTGATGCTAATAATAATAATAATAATAATAACAACATAAAGACTAATGTGACTTCAGTGTGGAGCCTTGGCCCTGATAAACCCACGTTTGCTTAGGTGGTGCGCTCTGCTCCTGGTGGCTCCGCTCCCAAGCAGGGTTTTCCCCTACAGGCTACCACTTTGGGCACCCCGGGATCGGGTCTTGGGTCTCTGCCTTCTGCTGGGGGTCCCAGACGTAATGTTGTAATTCTGAAATGGGAAGGTGGTGCAGACCATCCAGCGCGGTGTGCGGTGGTGGATCTGATTTTGGAAATGGGTTTTGGGGCAAATGACATGTATGCTTTTATACATGTAGCTGGGACAAGGGATTATACGGTTAGCTTCACCAGGCCAGAGGGTCTTGACCTGTTCTGGGAGCGATATGAGGCTCGGTGCAGGTCAAGACCCGAATGGGAAGGTCTGGCCCCAGTTGCGATTTCTCAGAGGTCAACAGTAAAAAAAAATAACAATTATTCTGACTAATGAGAGCGTCCCCGCTCGGGATCTAGAGGTTTGGTTAAGGAACTATGGGCAGGTTTGCGATTAAGCAAAATCCTTGATGAGGGTAACATCTGGACTGGGGGATGGTCAGTAACAGTCAGGTTGGCCAGGGATGGGAATGTTGTCTGTCACCTGCCCTCCTCAGCTTTTATAGGGAGGGATAGGATGACTATTTTCTACCCTGGTCAGCCGAAGCTGTGTCACCGCTGTGGAGAAAAGGGGCATTTGAGCTCCTCCTGTTCAGCCTTGATATGTTCAGTGTGTCGGGGTCAGGGTCATATGGCCAAGGACTGCACCCAGATGATCAGGTGCAACCTGTGCCTGCTCCTTGGCCACCCCTACAGCAGATGTCCTGGCACAATATGGAGAAGGAGGTAATTGATGACTTGTCAAGGCTGGACAGGATGGAGGGTGAGGCCCCTGGTGTACCATCCTCCTCTGCGGTGACCGACTCCCCTAGTCCTGCTCAGGATCCCTCTCCAGATCCTGTGACCACCCCTCCTGTGTCTGTAAGTATTCCTTCTGTATCTGTCTCTGTGTCCCCCCAGCCTACTGTACCCTCTCCTCTTGTGTCAGAACCTTCCAAGTCTGTGCCCCCGGGTCAGTTGCCCCCCAGGTGTCTACCCCACCTAAGTCTGTCTCAAAGGGAACACCCCCCCCACCAGGAGTGGTAGCGTGTACCAAAAAGGTTGCTTCATCCTCTGTAAAGAAAAAAACAAGAGATGTTGGCATCTCAGAAGCTGACCTGCAGTATCTGGAGGAGAGAAGGAAGGTTGGGAAGCGGAAGAAGCAGGTGGTGAGGACGGAACGGGCACCAGTGCCTGTCTCCAGCCGTCATAGGTCCTGGGATATTTCTTCATCTGGAGCTTCTTCTGAGCGGAGTTCCAATTCTGATATGGAGTTTGAGGCTGCTTCAAGAAAGAGAGAAGCTTCTAGTGATGAGCAGCAGAGGGGAGCTAAGAAGCAATCCACCCAATAACCCAAATGGCGGTTCCCCCTCCGTTAAAAGTGGTGACAATAAATGTCGCCAGCATTAAGTCAGTAAGAGCTCATTCTATGGCCTTCTTTTTGTTCAGCCAATTAGATGCTGAAATTTTATTTTTGCAGGAGACTAGGCTCACCTCCTTGGCAAATATTCATTTGGCCAAGAGAGAGTGGAGGTATGGTCCATCTTACTGATCTCTTGCGGCCGAGCCTTACGGCGGTGTGGTGGTGTTGTTTAAAACCGGCATGGTAACTGTCCGGCGGGTTATTGAGGTGGAGATTGGGAGATGTATGGTCTTAGACGTCCTTGTGGGGGGGCAGGACCTGCGCCTAATTAATGTTTATGGGCCGCACACAAAGTGGGACAGGAAATGCCTTTTTACAAGGATCAAGCCATTTCTTTTTACATCCCGGCAAGTGGTCTTTGGAGGTGACTTTAATACAGTAACTAGGCCCAAGGACAGGAAGGACTTCAAGGACCGGCTGGGATATGATAGCGTTTTTTTAAATAGTATGGTTAGGGATGCTGGTCTTGTGGATGTGCACATTAAGCACCTCCCGGATGACACTGGGTTCACCTTTCTTTGAGGTAGTAGTCAGAGTAGGATAGATAGGTTTTTTTTGAAGGAGACCTCTGCTTTCTCGCCCCCAGTGGTGCAGGCAGTAGAGTTCTCTGATCACTGTATGCCATCTGTGGTCCTGAATGCTTCAGACGCCCCTCAGAGGGGCAAGGGCATCTGGAGATTGAATTCGACTCTACTCAAGGAAGAACATGTTAGACAATCCTTTGAGGAATTCTTTCAGGCTCAGGTGACCATTCTGGACTTTTGTAGCAGCAAGGCTGAGTGGTGGGAGCTGCCAAAAAGAGGATCGCTGGATTCTTCAGGGGCCTAGCCAATAGAAAACAGTTTAATAAATACATGACCTACCAACTTTAACGGAGGAAGCTGGATATTCTTGTCTCGAGAGGAGGAGATCCTGGGGCAATCTCCGAAGTGAAACTCCTTCTCAGGAAGTGTCAATATGACCGGCATGCCTCTTTGGTTCTAGAGAGGGACTTTGGGAAGTACCACTCGCCTGATCCTTACCAGAACTGCAAACAAGGTGTAGCTGTTAAAACGGTTGTTGGCCTTAAGGACAGTACAGGTTCTTTGACAAAGTCCAGGTCAGGGATCCTGGAGGTCGTGAGGTCCTTTTATGCTGACCTTCTTGGGAGGAAAGAGCTTGACCGTGACAAGATGGACAACTTTTTGGACTCTACTTCAGGTCTAAATGGTGGAGATGTTCCATTGATGAACTTGACAGAGGAGATCACAGTGGATGAGGTGATGAAGGCAATTGAACAGCTTGCCATCAAAAAGTTACCTGGACCGGATGGCTTGACGGCTGAGTTTTACAAAGCCTTTAAGTCTATTGTGGCCCCACATTTGGTAGAGGTTTTTAACAGTTGCCTTGCTGAGGGGGTGCTTCCCCCTTCCATGAGGCACTCGGCTGTGATTCTTCTTTCAAAGGGTAAAGATCCTTCGATGATTGAGAATTGGAGCCCCATCAGCCTTCTTAATGTCGATAGAAAGATACTGGCAAAGATTATTTTCTGGCGCCTATCGTCAGTAGCAGAGTCTTTGCTTTCTCGCCATCAGCACTGTTCGGTCCAGGGTAGGTGCACCTTCACAGCGGTTTTAGCTGTCCGGGAGGCCTTGGAGCGGTGCAGGGCTGCAGGCTGGGGAAAGTATTTGCTGACATTGGATCAGGCAAAGGCTTTTGATCGTGTTAACCATGAGTACCTGTGGTTGCTCCTTAGTAAGTACGGTCTGTCGGGTGGTTTTGTCGATTGGTTAAAAGTCTTGTATAAGGGGGCAGAAAGCTTTCCTCTTGTTAATGGTTGGGTTGGGCAGTCCTTTGAGGTTGGTTCCGGGGTGTGCCAGGGTTGTCCCCTGAGTCCCCTGCTCTATGTGTTTGCAATTGACCCCTTCATCAGGAGGCTAGAGAGCAGCATGTTGTGTGGGGTGCCAGCGGGGTTCCCTGATGAGCCACCTTTGAGGGTTGTTGCCTATGCGGACGATGTTTTGGGTATTGTCACTGGGGCAGATGAAGCAGAGGAGGTGGTCTCTCTGACATCACAGTATTCTGAAGCACCAGGCTCCAAGATCAATCAGGAAAAGAGTGAAGTTTTCTGGATGGGAAAGGAAGGTGAGGGGTTTGATCTCCCGGACACCTTTCCAGTGCCCCAGGAAAGAATAAGGATTCTAGGCATTGAATTTGGACCCGGCAATTATGACATCAAAAACTGGGAAGGCAGACTGGAAATTGCCAATACTAAGGTGGTCAGCTGGAATAGATGGAAGTTATCTATGAGGGAAAGGGTAGATCTGATTAAGACTTACCTGATTCCGATCTTCTTGTATGTCAGCTTTGTCTGCATCTTGCCAGTGTCTCTCTAGGGTCAGTAGTGTGTTCTTCCAGATGCTGTGGGGGAACAGACTGAACCCCATCAAGAGGAATGTCACCTATCTATCCAGGAGGGAGTGTGGCTTAGGTATGGTCAACCCAGTTCTTTTCGTTTCACTGCTATTTCTCAAATTTAACATTGGTAATATGCTTGCAGTGGAGCCTCCTGGATGGGTAGGCATATTTAGATCTTGGTTTAGGCCTTTTCTACGACTTTGGGAAGTAGGTGGCCAAGTGAAGAATCGCAGGGTCATCGTGGTCAGCTACCAGCCTATGTCGCTCCGTGCCTGAAGTTACTGCGGCAGTGGTGATTGTCGGCTGAAGATCTCAGATCGGTTCCGAGGAAAGTCCTTATGAGTCGAGTCTTGAGTGAAGTCTTTCATGACCCACTGGCCTTAAGGGATTGCCCAGGCCCAGTTTTGAGGGCAGGGTTAAGACTGATTAATTTGGACAGAGTACCCCCTAAATTTAGGGATCTGGCCTGGTTGTGCTTCCAAGGGAGGCTCTATGTTCGGGGCAATTTGAAATTACGCAGTGGGTTGGATCGTAGCTGTCCTCGGGAGGAGTGTGCAGGTGAGGAGGAGATTATGGACCATTTTCTGCTTCGTTGTCCTTTTAACATAGAGGTGTACAAACAGGTGGGGCGGGCCCTCTGTGTTCCTTTCCTCTCCAGGCTGGGTTATGCTGAGTGGGTGTACGGAGCATTCAATACTGGTGGAGTTTTTTGTTTGGATACACTTTTTCTAGTTAGCCTAGTAATCCGTTATTTCACCTGGAACGCACAGTGTCAGGTCTGCATTCGGCATAAAATCCTTCCTGTTGAGGTGGTGGTGTATGACATTCTGCATGAGGTGGAGAAGATTCGGGTGCTTGAGAGAGACAAGCGGAGTCAGGGGGCTTGGTTGAAGGCGTGGAGGGGTTTCAAGCCTCCCTGACTGCCAGGAGTCTCTTTCCCGGGTGTGGCTGTCTGTCTCTTATCACCCTAGATTATTATTTTTATAAATTTTTGATAAATGGCTGCGTACATAGGTGATGGGTTGTGCCTCTTAGGCCCTCTCTGCTGCTTTATGTAAATAGTTTTATAAAAATGTTTTGGTAGTGGACTATGTATATATTGTATATATTCTGAACATGGATGTGTATTCCTTTGATTTCTGTTGAAGTTTTGTACTATGGTTTTGTTTTTTACTTTTGTATAAAATTGGTTGCTTGATTCTTTTCAATAAAAGATCAATAGTGTCCCATCATTGGTGTCAGTGGGAGGAATAGTGTCCACATCATTGGTGTCAGTGGGAGGAATAGTGTCCCCATCATTGGTGTCAGTGGGAGGAATAGTGTCCCATCATTGGTGTCAGTGGGAGGAATGGTGCCCCATCATTGGTGTCAGTGGGAGGAATAGTGCCCCATCATTGGTGTCAGTGGGAGGAAATAGTGCCCCATCATTGGTGTCAGTGGGAGGAATAGTGCCCCATCATTGGTGTCAGTGGGAGGAACTATGCCCCACCATTGCTGACAGTGTGGGGAATAATGTCCCAAGGGCCAGTTTAAAGCAAGCAAAGAGCTGCATCTGGCCCCCGGGCCGCAGTTTGGAGACCACTGCTCTATATTAAAAGGTATTGCAGTTGGGGTCCTTTGTAAGTGTCCTTTTGGACACACTGGAGTAAGGAAGGGAAACAACATAGCATAGTTTGCAGGAACACCCAGAAACCCAGTGAGAAGCCTGCTGAATATCGCAGTAACGGATGATATAAAATATAAAGTGAAGGTAAAACAAATAGACGGATTTCAGATGTTTTCTACATCACACCAGCCCTGGGACGGACTTTAGTTGGAGTTCCCGTGTAGCGTACGGGAAATAGCGATGTGAATGGGACAATTTAGACCGTCTGCAAGAAAACAATTAGGCTAATGAGCCCAATTACCTCGTTAAGCTGTTTTTCTAAACATGTTTCAGCCATTGACAAGACCCCCGCATTGTTCCCTGCCTCAGATCTGAACTTTGGCAAGTTCAAAGAACTGCCATCCCTGAGACCCCAAAGTTTCTCAGGGGAAGATGGAAATTAATGAGGTCAGGAGGAGAGGGGAGGTCAGGCTTCAACGCCAAAAATAAAGATCGGTGTGGTCAGAGCGGCTGGTTGGGGGGTCAGAATTCCTAAAGGGGGGTTTTGGGTTCTTTCAGGAAGCAGGACAAGGAGCAAAATGTACCAACATGGATTCTGTTAGAGGTAGCGCACTTTGCACACAGGACTTTGTACCTTCCACTAATGGCTAACTTCACAACAATTTTTATTATGTAAAATTTTAGATAGACTTGGAAAAAGTAAGTGTGACTGTACATTTTTAGGTCCGTCCTTAACCACTTTTTTTTAACCAAAAAAATCTGCAGGTAAATAGAGGGGGAGACAGAGGTAATTAAGACTGAATGGGGTAAAACAAGGGTTAATAAGGGGTTATATGGGAACATATTTATTAAAATAAAAAATAAACATGTTTGTACTTGTTGCTTTAGGAACAATCTTTATAAACAATGTTACTTTGTATCTATTTATCTCCAGTCTGATCAATCTTTATAAACAATGTTACTTAGCAACTCCCTATCTCCTGCCTGATTAAGGTTTATAAACAATGTTACTTTCTATATCTCTATCTAATCTCTCTATCCGCTTGCCGACTGCCCTATAGCAGATTTACTGCTACAGGGCGACCACACTGTGCAGAATCACGTATATATACACGTGATTCTGCACTTCCAGGTAGGGGGCGCGCATCACTTCTGCTGTGATTTGTCTCAGAGGAAGCTGATCAGCGGGGGCCGGCCAATAGATGTCCACCGGGACCCGCTGATCATCGGGAAAACACACAGAATAGAGCCCTGCCTATGTAAACAAGGCAGAGCTCTGTCCTGACAGTGGGGAAGTGGTGGAATTTCTTTCCCCCACAAAGCAGGGAATAAAACCCATCTCTTCTCTTAGTAAAAGCACTACTTAAAGTGGAAGTAAACCCTTCCAAAGCACTTTGGCCTACAGGTAAGCCTAGATTAAGGCTTACCTGTAGGTCCAATAAATATCTCCTAAACCTACATGGCTTAGGAGATATTTAGAAATGAAAAGGCATCACTGCGCATGCCGGGTTCACGGCGATATGCCGCTTTCCTGTGCATGCGTGGGAGTGACGTCATCGCCGCTCCATCGAATCACAGCGCTGGGGCGACGAGACCCGGAAGTCACTCCGGCCCTGGATCGTGGATAAGGACCGCTTCGGGGGCTTCGTTTTTAGGTAAGTCTTTCATAATGAGCTAGTATGCTATGCATACTAGCTCATTATGCCTTTGCCTTGCAGGGTGTCTTTTTTTTTTTTTTTTTTTTTAAGAGGCTTTACTTCCTCTTTAAAAAAAATAAAAAATATTGGATATATATATTTATTTATTTATTTATTGGAATAGCAGAAAAGAAAAAATATATATTTTTTTCTTTTCAAAATTGTTAGTATTTTTTTGTTTATAGAACAAAAAAATAAAAAAAACTCTAAGGGGATCAAATACCACCAAAAGAAAGCTCTATTTGTGGGGAAAAAATTACATAGATTTTATGTGGGTACAGTGTTGCATGACCGCACAATTCTCAGTTAAAGTAACGCAGTGCCGTATTTCGCAAAAAATGGCCTGGTCATGAAGGGGGGTACATTTTCCAGAGGTCAAATGGCTATCTCCTGTCTAAGCAATGTTTATAAACAAAGTTACTTTGTATCTCTCTCCAGTCTGAACAATATTTATACAGAACGTTACTTTGTATCTCGCTATCTCATGTTTATAAACAATGTTACTTTGTATCTCTCCATCTCCTGTCTGAACAATGTTTATAAACAATGTTACTTTGTATCTATCTCCTGTCTGAACAATGTTTATAAACAATGTTACTTTGCATCTCTCCATCTCCTGTCTGAACATTCCGGATAGACGGCTGAAACTCTCCTACTGTGAGCTGCAGGGTCTGGGAGGGGGAACCGAAGGAGGATTTGGCTCTATCAGGGGAAGTAAAGAAATTAAAGGAAATTTATGAGGCTTTTATATCACTAAGTATCTGGATTTGGTACTTTTTCAAACTGTCATACAGGAGACATTAGTTGAAATTTTAATTCATTCAAGTCCAAAATAAATCGTTGCATTTATAATTTCAGGAGAGTGGGCGGAGCCATGCAAATCATTCCTCCATGCCTCAGTGGACAACTGGGCATCCCAAACGGCACATTCATAGCATTGATAATCTCTAATATTACAGAGCCATCTGCACTGCAGCTGTTCCAGGCTTGCCAGCCGTGGTCAGTGCAAGGAATGGTAACCATGCCAGTTACACCACAGAGAAGGGAATCAATGCCACTCTACATCCAGGAGATACTTTCCAACATGTTGTAAAAGCCGCCGTGCGCAACACAAATATTTTCAGCTCAGATTACATTTTTGTTCTAAAGTTAACCCATCATTGCCCGGTCTTTTTTTTTTTTCACTCTCCGTTTTTTGAAAATAAATATAAAATAGGACAGATAACAAGGGGCTTATTTTTTGGAACAAGAACAGGCCAAGGATAGTTGGAAGGAGGTTTCCTAAGGACCCTTTCACACAGGGCAGAATCCATTTTGACAGACTCTGATTGCTCAGTGGGGGTTGGATCGCTCTGCTGATCCCCTGCTCTGCTGATCCCCCCGCTCCACTGATCCCCCCGCTCCGCTGATCCCCCCGCTCCACTGATCCCCCCGCTCCACTGATCCCCCCGCTCCACTGATCCCCCGCTGAGCAGGAGGATGACAGGTCAGTCTCCGCTCACTGAGCACAGCGGAGATGGACAGAGTCACGCTTCCTCTATGGAAAGATCGGATGAAAATGTACCACCCGTCCATTCTCATTCGATCCCAGATGGATGGAAAATAGGACCACCGTCCATCTGGATTTTGTGAACAGGATTGGATAGCAGCGGATCTCAGCCGATATGTCACTGCCAACATCTGCCGCTCCATAAGGGGGGAATGGATGGCTTGATCAGGTCCACCTGAAAAACGGACAGCCGGACCTGTTCGGACAGCCCCTCTGAAAGGGTCCTAACCCTCAGGTGACTTTTACATTGATTCCAACATATTTTGATTAAATGGCGAACTTTTGCCAAAATATCCCCAATTTACCTAACATTTAGGTAAATAAAAACTCTCAATTAAATTTTTTCCCGCTTAGTAGTTGTGACAGACCCAACCGGGACAGGGGGCTTTTGGAGGGGACTGCAGGGTAGCCTCTTGCCTACTGACTATGGGCCCGGGCATTTGAGGGAGCTACAAGCATTATGGAAGATGTCCTGTTATATAATGAAAGATGAAATTACCACATTTAAAAAGAAGAAGTAAACCCTGTCAAAAAAAAAAAAAAAACACCCTGCAGGACAAAGGCATAATGAGCTAGTATGCATAGCATACTAGCTCATTAGGAATTACTTACCTGAGATCGAAGCCCCCAAAGCAACCCTCGTTCACGTCCTCCGTCGCCGCCATGATATCCCGGAGTGAGTTCCGGGTATCGCTGCTCCGGCGCTGTGACTGGCCGGAGAAGCAATGACGTCACTCCGGCCAATGCGTGCGGGAGCCGTCAGTGACGGCATGATCGCATTCACTAACGGCATGCTAGGTGCGCCTGTGCCGTTGTCTACCGCATGCATGCGCCATAGACATCGGTGCCCCTTTTTTGGAAAATATCTCCTTAACCGTGTAGGTTTAGGAGATATTTATTGGACCTACAGGTAAGCCTTAATCTAGGCTTACCTGTAGGCCAAAGTGGTTTGTAAGGGTTTACAACCACTTTAGCAGTCAAGGAAGCCATGATGGTCTCTGCCAACTTGAAACTCGGTGAGAAGATGTTTGTGAAAAGAAAGCTGGTTAATGAGATTTGGACAGCCAAGGGTCTTCTTGAATACTGGTGCCGAATTGTCTGGGTGGGCACTGACCTGAGTCACCTAGGTTTGTCTAGGTGACTATTTGTTAATTAGATCATTGCTTATGTTTATGTTGGCTGTTCATTAGATGTACTGATGAGATTACTGTTTACAGTTTGCTTTGTTTAGGATAATGTGATCAAGCTCTAACCCTGATTTTGTGTGAATTTACATTTATATATTCTGTGTGAATTTACAATAAAGTCAGTTCCAGTTTCCAGTAGTGTCGTCTAGTTCTTGGGTGCAATTCTCAACTTTATTAGGAAACTGTAGCTTGGCAGAAGCACCCAGGCTGGGTGCCAGGCGGTCTGTCACAGTAGTGTTGTACAGCAATTGAACTATACTGCTCCTTTTCCAAAATACAATACCAGCCATCTCCACTGATTCAAAACAATGCACTCCCTATGTGGCGAAGATTTTATCTCAGCAGTTGTTGAACTGGGGGGGGGGGGGGGGGGGGGGCTGAATGATTCCTGTGGCCTACAAATGACCATCAGAGAAAGATCCTACAAATCTGCATACATGAAAGCATTTAAAAAATACAGTATAATGATCATGGAAAATGTGACAGATACATGAAAAAAGGTAAAAATGTAATTATTGTCTCAGAATATGTCCACATTAAAAATTCAATGGAGTTTCCCTTTAATGGAACGTAATTATTGTCTTATCTTCCCCTAAAGATCAGAGCGTCATCTCCCAAAGATGACTATAAATACCTTGGTGACAGCACAGCACGCCTTCCAGATGTTGGCGGATGATTGCTCATAATGGTCAGGTCGTGGCTCCCAAATTTCCAGAGGCTCTTCTGCCTGGTCAACCACTGTCCCAGCCTGGTTCACCAAAGCCGCACGCACGCTCGCCGTTCCCACATCGACACCAACATAGAACAAAGCCTCTTCCCCTTTCTCCTTCTGCATTTTGACTCTGGCTGGAAATAAAAGAAGAGGAACCATTTATAAATAAAAAAGGATTTGATATTTATTTTTATGGGGTTTTAAATCCCAATGTACTCTTGCTATTCCTTCTAGTAGAGTACAGAGCAGTGGTTCTTAACCATCAGGCCGTGGCCACAACCTCCCCACTACCAGGCCAGCTGCAGATCCCTTAACTTTACATAGTACCTCCTAGTTCACATCATACCCCCAAACCTCTCGTAGTGTCCCACAGTGCCCCCCAGGCCCCCTGAGAGCCCTCAGCCTCCAAAGTGCCCCCCAACCACCCACAGTGCCCACCAATATTCCATAGTGGACCACGGTGCCTCCAGGCCTACTGAGAGCCCTCAGCCTCCACAGTACCCCCCAGCCTCCCACAGTGCCCCCCAATCTCCCATACTGGACCACAGTGCCACCAGGCCCCCTGAGAGTCCTCAGTCTCCACAGTGACCCCTAACCTCCCACAGTGCTGCCTAGGCTCCCATAGTGCCCCCCAACCTCCCATAGTGAACACCCAGTGCCCCAGAGAGTCCTCAGCTTCCACAGTGCCCCCCCAACCTCATACAGTGCCATCCAGCCTCCCATTGTGCCCCCCAACCTCCCATATTGGCCCACAGTGCCCTCAGGCCCCCTGAGAGTCCTCAGCTTCCACAGTGCTCTCCAACCTTCCACAGTGCCGCCCAACCTCCCATAGTGGCCCACAGTGCCCCCAGGGAGCCCACAGCCTTCACATTGCCACCCGGCTTGCTGCAGAGCCTCAAGCACTCTATAGTGCCTCCAGCACCCAACAGTGTCCCTATAGTATAAGAAGAAGAAATAGGAAGAAAGAAGGAAGTGGAAGGAAGAAGAACGAAGAAGCAATAAGTAAAAAGAAGGAGGAAAGATGAAGGTAAAAGAAAGAGAAAGAAAGGAGAAGAAAAAAGAAAAAGAAAGAAATAGAGGACAAGCGTTTTAATGATAAAAGGTGGAGCTTTTTGAAAAAATTATACTGTAGCTGTATAATATAACATATCAAGAAATTTCATGCATACTTGTTAAGATATTGAAAGATCCACAGTTTAATTGAGCTAAAATACATTCCAGGTGCATCAAAGCAAAAAAGTATTCCAAGTCTTACAGTTCATATTCTTTGGACAGCAACCACAGCCAAGGAAAGGTTTTTCTCCCGCTAGCATGCTGCAGAGAAGGACCCTTGCTTTCTGTGTAGAAGCAGTGGTCTCTTTGCAGAAGTTAGACACACCCCCTGATGAGTGAAAGCCAGAGCTCTCCAATCACCATGAGGTTTTCTGATTGCAGAGCTATAGGTCTGACTCTGCAGGGGGCGTGCTGAACCTCTTTAGATAGACCACTGCTTCCCTGCAGCATGCTGGCAGGGGAGAGGATTTTTTTTTACTCAGGCTGTGGCTGCTTTCTAAAGAACATTGACTGTAATGCCCCGTACACACGGTCGGAAATTCCAACAGAAAATGTCCGATCGGACCATGTTGTCGGAAAATCAGCCCGTGTGTGGGCTCCATCAGACTTCTTCGGATCCTGCTCTCAAATTTTCCGACAACAAAATCCGATCGGACTTTTTCCGATCGTGTGTGTAGAGAATTCCGACGGACAAAGTGCCACGCATGCTCAGATCAAATTCCGAGACCAAAGCTATTGGCTACTAGCCTCTACGTAGTTCCGCCGTACGCAACGAACGTCACCACGTTCAGAATGATCAGATTTTCCGACAACTTTGTCCGACCGTGTGTATGCAACACCAGTGTCGTAAAAAAATCAGACGGATTTTGTGGTCGGAATTTCCGACCGTGGCTTAGATGTTGCACGCCTCTTGTTTTGATGCTCCTGGAATGTAATTAGCTGATTTAAACTGAAAGTTCATTTGGGCTTTAAGGCCCCTTTCACACTGGGGCGGGAGCCGCGGCGACGGTAAAGCAGCGATATATTTAGCGCTGCTTTACCGTCATTTTAGCCGCGGTATTCGTGCGGGTTTTACCCCCCGCGAGCGGTCGAAAAAGGGTTAAAATCCCCCGCAAAGCACCGCTTTGCAGCGGTATTGCCGCGGTATTACCGCGGTATCCCATTGAAATCAATGGGTAGGAGCGGTATAGGAGCGGTGAATACACGCTCCTATACCGCTCCAAAGATGCTGCTAGCAGGACTTTTTTTTTTTACCGTCCTGCTAGCGCATCGCTCCAGTGTGAAAGCCCGCCCGCTTTCACACTGGAGTGAATGGGGCCGTTTTTTTCAGGCGGTGTTTTTCAGGCGGTGTACAGGCATATATCAAATAGATTATATAAAACGTAGGCATGTGTTGTAAATTCTATAAATTATATCAAAATTCATATAGAATTACAAAGGCAGTAAAAACTGAATAAAACACCTATAGGCGCTATTTTTAGCGCTGCACCACCTGAAAACCGCCCCAGTGTGAAAGGGGCCTAAGAGGTTTTAGGATGGAGAAACCTGAGGCTTCCCATCACCAGCACAGTGCTGTTAGGTCATGGAATGGAGTCTGCAGAACTTCAAGGCGTGCTGTCCTTTCCATATAGCACAACAGATGATGTTTTGGCATATAGTACAGTTCCTATATACAGTGTCTGTTTCAGCTATATATTTGCTGTTTGGCTGGATTATATATCTATACAGATTAGTCCAAAGCTTGAAGGGCGGGGGTTTGGGATTCAATGCATTTATCACACATAGCATGCACTTGGGATCTGGCCCACGTACAACGTCTGCTTCCATTTTTTTCCCCCCTCATCTCCAGATATCAAGCAATAAGAGCAATTTATAAAAAAATCAATTTGGAAATGTACTCTTCTCTTCTCTCGTCTGCCTTTGATTGAAAGCCGGGAGGGGCAGGGGCCAGCCTTAGACTCCACAACAAGCCCCGCTGACCTCCATTCCCCGAGACTCTCCATATAATGAATCTTAATTAAGATTGGCCTGTCAGCCTTCGCCAAAAGCTGCAACTCTTAAAAAGCTCCATCGGCATACACTACCAGGGAGAATAAATCATCGCCCGCCTTCTCGTTCCTGTGCATGTTAAGTGCATTCTGGGCCACAAAGGTTGTTTAAAGGACAGCGGCGCAGGAACACGATCTCGTCTGCATGCAAAACAGCGTCTGACACCGCCGGGAGACGGTCAATACGTACGCTTTATCTGTCCGAATCGTTATTTTATTTATTTTTTTATCGCTCCCATCTGCCCTTGCAATTGTTTATAGACTACGAGCCTCCTAGACTCCGAGGGCTTTTTATTCGGCCTCAGGTGCCTATGAAAATATGCCTTGCGAAGAAGGTGTATACCCAGGGGTGGACTGACAACTCATGGGGCTCCCGGGCAATAGGAGATTATAGGGCCCCCAGACAATCAGAGATTGTGGGGCCACATAGTATACACACACACACACAGTATACAATCACACAGTATACACAGACATGTTTCTATTGGCAGAGAAGGTACTGGAGAGGTGGGGCAGCTATAAGCTCTGGATTTTAAGACCAAAAGGATGTCGGTAAGGGACATTTCAGAAACAGATGTAAAAAAAAACACAGATTTTTACATACTGTCCTTGGTTTTACTGAGGCTGGCAACCCTGATGGGGCCCCCTAGTGGCCCGGGGCCCTCGGGAAGTGCCCGAGTGGCCGAATGGTCAGTCCGCCCCCATGTATACCAATGAGAATTTAGAAAATAAGCTTTAGGAGACAGGATAGCCATACAGGTATGGTGAGAAGGGTCTACAGTAGAGCAGGGGTCTCCAAAAGTTCTAAACAATGGGCCACTTTGCTGTTCTTCAGACCTTAGGAGACTGGACTGGGGCCATTGGGAGTAGAAAATGTCCTGGGGTCCAGTGGGAGTAAACAATCCCCCATCTTTGGTGTCAGTAGAGGAATAGTGTTCCATCAATGGTGTCAATGGAAGGAATTCTGCCCCATCGTTGGTGCCAATGGAAGGAATTGTGCCCTTTCATTGGTGTCAGTGGGAGGAATAGTGGCTCATTATTGCTGTTCATTTGAAGGAATTGTGCTCCATCATTAGTGTCAATGGAAGGAATTGTGCCCCATCGTTGGTGTCAATGGAAGGAATTGTGCCCCATTGTCGGTACCAGTGGGAGAAATTGTACCCTTTTGATGGTGTCCCACTGCTGGTGTCAGCGACAGGAATTATGCCCCATTATTGGTGTCAGTGGATAAAATAGTGCCCCAAGGGTCAGATAAAGGCAAGCAAAAGACCACACCCAGCCCCCGGGCTGCAGTTTGGAGATGTCACGTACCTAATGGTTTTGAGCCCGAATTGCAGAGGAGGGCCTCCCTTACGGCTTCCACTCCTGGTTCCCTGGTAAGGTAATAGAAGACGCAGGAGTAAGGAGGGGCACGGGTGCCTGGCAGGATCAACAGAATGGATTGGATGAACAGACTGGAACAGCTCAGCAGACTGGAGCAGCTCAGCAGACTGGATCGTCAAACAGGCCGGGTCAGGTATCAGGCTGGCAGCAGAGGTACAAAGGAGCAGGCAGGAGAGTAGTCACAGACAGGCCAAGGTCAGGTATCAGGCTGGCAGCAAAGGTACAGAGGAGCAGGCAGGAGAGTAGTCAGACAGGCCAGGGTCGGGTGCAGGCAGATAACAGGTAGGTCACAGGCAAGCCGGGTCTTTATCACAGGTAAGTATTTTAGATCAGGTTGTTTTGGCACACAACGCTGTAGAGCAGACAGCGGGGACCGTCTGTGACAGACAGGCTTAAATAGCCTGTCTGGCGCCAACAGGGGTGCGCACCCGTGTTCCCGCGCATGCGCAATGGCAAGCGTGGAAGCGAGCCAAGAAGCCTGGGACGCAGAATTCTGGCAGGATCTTCATGACAGGAAACCTCTGCCCTAGAGGAACCCTTGAAATAATGTCCCGGGGAATCCCATGTAAAACCAATTACGGGGTCAGTAGGAAGAATGCCCCCCTTACAAACAGCTAAAAGATCATTGGTGCCATGCCACTGAAGTTACAACGTGACATTGGCCCTTTAGGCACCATCAAATAGGAAGTCAATCAGCCACAGTTTAAAGAACCCCTAACAACCTCTGGAGGAACCCTGGTTGGGAATGGTATGACTACAGGAAGCAAAAAGACCTCCACTTCCAAACAACATACAGCTGTTTCAGGCTTTTTGGCCATTGTCAGTACAGTGTGTGGAAACCATGACTTCTAGAGAGTAAGGTTTGGGACCAAACAACAAGACAATATAACTGTACACATTATGGTGAGAAGGAACCAAAGTCCTCCAACTGAATCAGCACATAGAATAATAAAGTCTTCCTAGAACAGAAGATATTCACGTCTCATTCCATCATATATCCAAAAAATACGAGAATTATTCTTCATTTCAGAAGATTAACGGTAGACAGCTCTTTCTGGCCTTTTGGTCATCATCAATACAATGTATGGAAACCATGGCTTCTATGTGGTACGACTTGTGACCCAATGGGACAAAATAACCATATAGGCATGGTGAGAAGGGACACAAACCGCCTTACTTTAATGCCGCGTACACACGACCAGTTTTTTCATCAGAATAAACTCTGCCGGTTTTTCCAACGGAGTTCCCCTGAAACGGTCTTGCCTACACACGTTCACACCAAAGTCCGATCGTCTAGAACGCGGTGACGTACAACACGTACGAAGGGACTAGAAAAAGGAAGTTCAATAGCCAGTAGCCAATAGCTGCCCATGTGTCGTTTTTTGGTCCGTCGGAACAGCATACAGACGAACGTTTTTTCCCGATAGGAATCGATTCCGCCGGAAAGATTTAAAACATGTTCTATTTATAGGTTTGGAGACCACTGCACTAATTTATCATGAGTTGGAGATAGTCATTTTTAGCAGGGGCTCCCTGAGACTCCCTGAGACCAAAAAGTTATTTCAATCGTCCCCCTGTGTTGAAAAGGTTGAGAAAGGCTGATCTAGAGGAACCCCTGAAATTATTTTTAGAACTTGGGGGAACCCCTGCTAAAACCAATTCCTCTGGGGTTCAGTGGGAAGAATGCCCCTCCTACAGACAGCTAAAAAGATCATTGGTGCAATGCATTGGTGCTGGAACTATGTAGGGCGCCATCGAATGGAAAGTCGATCAGTCACAGCTAAAGGAACCCCCAACAACTTATCTTTGCGACTTTGTCTGTGACATCAGAGGGTTTTGTAAGTTCAATAATATGTATCAACTCTGTATTGTTACAATTTGCCAAAGCCTCAGTTGCAAAATATCAAAGTGGCACTGAAGTGACATTTAAGTTGCATCAAGTCGAAAGCAAGTTTCAATGGAAAGTCGCACGAATTTGAAGTCGCAGCAGTGTGAACTGAGCCCAAGTGCCACTTTGCATTGCAACTTCAATGCAACTTTGATGTTTTGTGGCTTTGGCAAAGCATTACTATACAGAGTGTGGCACATATTTCCGAACTTACAAAAACCCTCTGAAGCCGCAGCCAAAGTCGCAAAGACAAGACAAATAAACGACTTACTTGCGACCTTTGTGATTTTAATATTGTGGTCTATGGTACCCTTGTTGCATGGAATGCAGCAGAAAAGTAGTGCAGTGTCATGCGACTTTCTGGGAGTTGCATGAGAAGTTTCAGAAGTGTGAATCGGGGTTAGAGTTGGGTTTCCCTCTAGTAAACAGACTCTCACCAGGAGAAGGAGTTCATCAGACCTCAACATCCTACCCATCGCTCTTCGTCTAGATCCAGGTTTTTCTTCTGACAATACAAAGGATCCCTTGATAAAAGGTCAAGAGGCAGAATGCAGAGCAAATATTGACCGCCGTTTTAAGAAACAGTTTTGTCAACATTAAATATGTACCTGTCTACAGAGGCAGCCGGCCAACCGACAGCAAACATGCAGAGCCGCAAGGAGGAGGCGTCTCCATAGTACATCCAGAGTCCGGGGACAACGTACCACTCCCAACACCAAATCCTCATCCCACCCCATCCTCCATAGAGATCCTCATCCCACTCCATCCTCCATAGAGATCCTCATCCCACCCCATCCTCCATAGAGATCCTCATCCCACCCCATCCTCCATAGAGATCCTCATCCCACCCCATCCTCCATAGGAATCCTCATCCCACTCCATCCTCCATAGAGATCCTCGTCCCACTCCATCCTCAATAGGAATCCTCATCCCACTCCATCCTCCATAGAGATCCTCATCCCACCCCATCCTCCATAGAGATCCTCATCCCACCCCATCCTCCATAGAGATCCTCATCCCACCCCATCCTCCATAGAGATCCTCATCCCACCCCATCCTCCATAGGAATCCTCATCCCACCCCATTCTCCATAGGAATCCTCATCCCACTCCATCCTCCATAGAGATCCTCATCCCACTCCATCCTCCATAGAGATCCTCATCCCACTCCATCCTCCATAGAGATCCTCACCCCACCCCATCCTCCATAGAGATCCTCATCCCACTCCATCCTCCATAGAGATCCTCATCCCACCCCAACCTCCATAGAGATCCTCACCCCACCCCATCCTCCATAGAGATCCTCACCCCACTCTATCCTCCATAGAGATCCTCATCCCACTCCATCCTCCATAGGAATCCTCACCCCACCCCATCCTCCATAGAGATCCTCATCCCACTCTATCCTCCATAGAGATCCTCACCTCACCCCATCCTCCATAGAGATCCTCATCCCACTCCATACTCCATAGAGATCCTCATCCCACTCCATCCTCCATAGGAATCCTCATCCCCACTCCATCCTCCATAGGAATCCTCATCCCCACTCCATCCTCCATAGGAATCCTCATCCCCACTCCATCATCCATAGGAATCCTCAATCCCACTCCATCCTCCATAGAGATCCTCATCCCACTCCATCCTCCATAGAGATCCTCATCCCACCCCATCCTCCATAGAGATCCTCACCCCACCCCATCCTCCATAGAGATCCTCATCCCACTCCATCCTCCATAGAGATCCTCATCCCCACTCCATCCTCCATAGGAATCCTCATCCCCACTCCATCCTCCATAGGAATCCTCATCCCCACTCCATCCTCCATAGGAATCCTCATCCCCACTCCATCCTCCATAGGAATCCTCATCCCCACTCCATCCTCCATAGGAATCCTCATCCCCACTCCATCCTCCATAGAGATCCTCATCCCACTCCATCCTCCATAGGAATCCTCATCCCACTTCATCCTCCATAGAGATCCTCATCCCACTCCATCCTCCATAGAGATCCTCACCCCACCCCATCCTCCATAGAGATCCTCATCCCACTCCATCCTCCATAGAGATCCTCATCCCACCCCAACCTCCATAGAGATCCTCACCCCACCCCATCCTCCATAGAGATCCTCACCCCACTCTATCCTCCATAGGAATCCTCATCCCACTCCATCCTCCATAGGAATCCTCACCCCACCCCATCCTCCATAGAGATCCTCATCCCACTCTATCCTCCATAGAGATCCTCACCCCACCCCATCCTCCATAGAGATCCTCATCCCACTCCATCCTCCATAGGAATCCTCATCCCACTCCATCCTCCATAGGAATCCTCATCCCCACTCCATCCTCCATAGGAATCCTCATCCCCACTCCATCCTCCATAGGAATCCTCATCCCCACTCCATCCTCCATAGGAATCCTCATCCCACTCCGTCCTCCATAGGAATCCTCATCCCACTCCATCCTCCATAGGAATCCTCATCCCACTCCATCCTCCATAGGAATCCTCATCCCCACTCCATAGAGATGCTCATCCCCATTCCATTCCATCCTCCATAGGAATCAGCATCCCACCCCATCCTTCATAGAGATCCTCATCCCCACTTCATCCTCCATAGGAATCCTCATCCCACTCCGTCCTCCATAGGAATCCTCATCCCACTCCGTCCTCCATAGGAATCCTCATCCCACTCCATCCTACATAGGAATCCTCATCCCACTCCATCCTCCATAGGAATCCTCATCCCACTCCATCCTCCATAGGAATCCTCATCCCACTCCATCCTCCATAGAGATCCCCACCCCACTCCATCCTCCATAGAGATCCTCATCCCACTCCATCATCCATAGGAATCCTCAATCCCACTCCATCCTCCATAGAGATCCTCATCCCACTCCATCCTCCATAGAGATCCTCATCCCACCCCATCCTCCATAGAGATCCTCACCCCACCCCATCCTCCATAGAGATCCTCATCCCACTCCATCCTCCATAGAGATCCTCATCCCACTCCATCCTCCATAGAGATCCTCATCCCCACTCCATCCTCCATAGAGATCCTCATCCCCACTCCATCCTCCATAGGAATCCTCATCCCCACTCCATCCTCCATAGGAATCCTCATCCCCACTCCATCCTCCATAGGAATCCTCATCCCCACTCCATCCACCATAGAAATCCTCATCCCACTCCATCCTCCATAGGAATCCTCATCCCCACTCCATCCTCCATAGGAATCCTCATCCCCACTCCATCCTCCATAGGAATCCTCATCCCCACTCCATCCTCCATAGGAATCCTCATCCCCACTCCATCCTCCATAGGAATCCTCATCCCCACTCCATCCTCCATAGGAATCCTCATCCCCACTCCATCCTCCATAGGAATCCTCATCCCCACTCCATCCTCCATAGGAATCCTCATCCCCACTCCATCATCCATAGGAATCCTCATCCCCACTCCATCCTCCATAGGAATCCTCATCCCCACTCCATCCTCCATAGGAATCCTCATCCCCACTCCATCCTCCATAGGAATCCTCATCCCACTCCATCCACCATAGGAATCCTCATCCCACTCCATCATCCATAGGAATCCTCATCCCCACTCCATCCTCCATAGGAATCCTCATCCCCACTCCATCCTCCATAGGAATCCTCATCCCACTCCATCCTCCATAGGAATCCTCATCCCACTCCATCCTCCATAGGAATCCTCATCCCACTCCATCCTCCATAGGAATCCTCATCCCCACTCCATCCTCCATAGGAATCCTCATCCCACTCCATCCTCCATAGGAATCCTCATCCCCACTCCATCCTCCATAGGAATCCTCATCCCCACTCCATCCTCCATAGGAATCCTCATCCCACTCCATCCTCCATAGGAATCCTCATCCCCACTCCATCCTCCATAGGAATCCTCATCCCCACTCCATCCTCCATAGGAATCCTCATCCCACTCCATCCTCCATAGGAATCCTCATCCCCACTCCATCCTCCATAGGAATCCTCATCCCCACTCCATCCTCCATAGGAATCCTCATCCCCACTCCATCCTCCATAGGAATCCTCATCCCCACTCCATCCTCCATAGGAATCCTCATCCCCACTCCATCCTCCATAGGAATCCTCATCCCCACTCCATCCTCCATAGGAATCCTCATCCCACTCCATCCTCCATAGGAATCCTCATCCCCACTCCATCCTCCATAGGAATCCTCATCCCCACTCCATCCTCCATAGGAATCCTCATCCCCACTCCATCCTCCATAGGAATCCTCATCCCCACTCCAACCTCCATAGGAATCCTCATCCCCACTCCATCCTCCATAGGAATCCTCATCCCCACTCCATCCTCCATAGGAATCCTCATCCCCACTCCATCCTCCATAGGAATCCTCATCCCCACTCCATCCTCCATAGGAATCCTCATCCCCACTCCATCCTCCATAGGAATCCTCATCCCCACTCCATCCTCCATAGGAATCCTCATCCCCACTCCATCCTCCATAGGAATCCTCATCCCCACTCCATCCTCCATAGGAATCCTCATCCCCACTCCATCCTCCATAGGAATCCTCATCCCCACTCCATCCTCCATAGGAATCCTCATCCCCACTCCATCCTCCATAGGAATCCTCATCCCCACTCCATCCTCCATAGGAATCCTCATCCCCACTCCATCCTCCATAGGAATCCTCATCCCCACTCCATCCTCCATAGGAATCCTCATCCCCACTCCATCCTCCATAGGAATCCTCATCCCCACTCCGACCTCCATAGGAATCCTCATCCCCACTCCGACCTCCATAGGAATCCTCATCCCCACTCCGACCTCCATAGGAATCCTCATCCCCACTCCGTCCTCCATAGGAATCCTCATCCCCACTCCGACCTCCATAGGAATCCTCATCCCCACTCCATCCTCCATAGGAATCCTCATCCCCACTCCATCCTCCATAGGGATCCTCATCCCCACTCCATCCTCCATAGGGATCCTCATCCCCACTCCATCCTCCATAGGGATCCTCATCCCCACTCCATCCTCCATAGGATCCTCATCCCCACTCCATCCTCCATAGGGATCCTCATCCCCACTCCATCCTCCATAGGGATCCTCATCCCCACTCCATCCTCCATAGGGATCCTCATCCCCACTCCATCCTCCATAGGAATCCTCATCCCCACTCCATCCTCCATAGGAATCCTCATCCCCACTCCATCCTCCATAGGAATCCTCATCCCCACTCCATCCTCCATAGGATCCTCATCCCCACTCCAACCTCCATAGGAATCCTCATCCCACTCCATCCTCCATAGGAATCCTCATCCCCACTCCATCCTCCATAGGAATCCTCATCCCCACTCCATCCACCATAGGAATCCTCATCCCCACTCCATCCTCCATAGGAATCCTCATCCCACTCCATAGGAATCCTCATCCCCACTCCATCCTCCATAGGAATCCTCATCCCCACTCCATCCTCCATAGGAATCCTCATCCCCACTCCATCATCCATAGGAATCCTCATCCCCACTCCGACCTCCATAGGGATCCTCATCCCCACTCCATCATCCATAGGAATCCTCATCCCCACTCCATCCACCATAGAGATCCTCATCCCACTCCATCCTCCATAGGAATCCTCATCCCACTCCATAGGAATCCTCATCCCCACTCCATCCTCCATAGGAATCCTCATCCCCACTCCATCCTCCATAGGAATCCTCATCCCCACTCCATCATCCATAGGAATCCTCATCCCCACTCCATCCTCCATAGGAATCCTCATCCCCACTCCATCCTCCATAGGAATCCTCATCCCCACTCCATCATCCATAGGAATCCTCATCCCCACTCCATCCACCATAGAGATCCTCATCCCACTCCATCCTCCATAGGAATCCTCATCCCACTCCATCCTCCATAGGAATCCTCATCCCCACTCCATCCTCCATAGGAATCCTCATCCCACTCCACCCTCCATAGGAATCCTCATCCCCACTCCATCCTCCATAGGAATCCTCATCCCCACTCCATCCTCCATAGGAATCCTCATCCCCACTCCATCCTCCATAGGAATCCTCATCCCCACTCCATCCTCCATAGGAATCCTCATCCCCACTCCATCCTCCATAGGAATCCTCATCCCCACTCCATCCTCCATAGGAATCCTCATCCCCACTCCATCCTCCATAGGAATCCTCATCCCCACTCCATCCTCCATAGGAATCCTCATCCCCACTCCATCCTCCATAGGAATCCTCATCCCCACTCCATCCTCCATAGGAATCCTCATCCCCACTCCATCCTCCATAGGAATCCTCATCCCCACTCCATCCTCCATAGGAATCCTCATCCCCACTCCGACCTCCATAGGAATCCTCATCCCCACTCCGACCTCCATAGGAATCCTCATCCCCACTCCGACCTCCATAGGAATCCTCATCCCCACTCCGACCTCCATAGGAATCCTCATCCCCACTCCGACCTCCATAGGAATCCTCATCCCCACTCCGACCTCCATAGGAATCCTCATCCCCACTCCATCCTCCATAGGGATCCTCATCCCCACTCCATCCTCCATAGGGATCCTCATCCCCACTCCATCCTCCATAGGGATCCTCATCCCCACTCCATCCTCCATAGGGATCCTCATCCCCACTCCATCCTCCATAGGGATCCTCATCCCCACTCCATCCTATCGAACTATAGGCAACATTTTTTTTTTCAGTTTGGCTAGAGTAAGGGAGGGTTATAACCCCTGTAAGGTTAATTTTTTTCGCCACCTGTGGCCCACTGGGGAGATTTCCTTCACTTCCTGTCCCCATAGCCAAAACAGGAAGTGAGAGGAAATCCCTGCAAATTAAAGGAATTCCTTGGGGACCCCCCAGGGTCACCAGAACTAGTGTCCCCATTGGGAGATTTCCCTTCTATTACTTTTCTGGGGACAACCCAAAATTTGTGATTTTCTTTTACTTTCAATAATAATGGTAAGCTGGACAAATAGAGAGGGGGAATCTCCCTAATGGGGGACACAGACAGCAATAAAAACCCGACAGGGGGTCTATTACCCCTCCAGTCTGGCCAGAACTGAAAGAAAAAAAAAAAAAAAAAACAACATTTGCCTTTAGTTATACTATAATAATAGGTACCAAATGCCCCTAACCATTGCGTAACATTGCATTGCAACTCATTGCCATGCGTTGTGATGTGGCACAATAAAAAAAAAGAAGTATCATGCATTTCTCAGGTGCAATTTAGCACTAGTTCCCACCGCCGCGACTTCCTGTGCGACTTGCTGCAATGTGCGACACAGAAAGTCGCATGATATGTTTGCGACAGGAGTGCCATAGACTGCGATGTTAAAAATCACAAAAGTCACAAGGAAGTTGTTTCTTATCTTTGCGATTTTGGCTGCGACTTCCGAGGGTTTTGTAAGTTTAGTAATATGTGTCACACTCTGTATGGTTATAATTTGCCAAAGTCGCACTGAAGTTGCATTGAAGTCACATCAAGTTGCAATGCAGAGTCGCACGACTTTGGGGGTCACAGCAGTGGGAACTGAGCCTTAGGGCTCATTCACATGACGAGCGGCGATTTTCCGCAATGGATAAATTCAAATGATGAGCGGTGACCTGTTTTCCACACTGGATACACGCAGCTGACCCCTACAACATCTAGAAAATAATTTTTCCCTGTTCACATCAGAATCCTGGATTTCACTGGATGGTGCCATACATCACAGCACAGCAGCGCAACACTCCGCGGTGCTGTGCATTGACATGAATGAAGTGTCCCTTTAAATAAAGTTGAGAAAAAAAAAAAAAACACAAGCAGTGCAATGAAACGCACAGCCCCTCCTGGAGCCACTACTGAACTAGTGCGCTGCAGTTTACCATGCAGGCTGGTGTGAACCTGGCTTTAGATGCGGTAGGCGGCCCATAGAAATGAATAAACTGCCCTACTACAGTGCAGGTTAGTGCGCATGAAAATGCAGCGACGCATGGGCGCAGGTGCATTGCATAATAGTGAACCCCGCCTAATAGATCCCCCCCAATATTTGTATACTGCATAAAGCTAATCCAAAATATTTGGCTTACAGATTTGTACTTTTGGCCAATCACATTGATCCTTCATCCGCTCAGGTTTATTCTATAGACACTTACTTCCTTCCAGCACTGAAATGTTACAATGTATTTCCTCTGCTTCCTGCCGAATCTGCACTTTCAGGCTGGCTGGAATCTCTTGTAAAATTCCTTCTGATTGGTGAGTTGTAGCCCAGCCCTGATTGGCTCAGGAGTACCTGTACTTAGACCCGGCCAGGCAGGCTGAAGTCAGCGTCTACTATGGGATGTCTGATCTTTTAGGCAAAACAAGTTTTTTTTTTTTTTTTTTTTTTTTTTTAGAGGCCGGTGTTTGCTGCATGGAGAATCATCCGTGGATCCTGTATTTAACCGCTTCAGCCCCGGAAGAATTTACCCCCTTCCTGACCAGAGCAGTTTTTGCGATTCGGCACTGCGTCGCTTTAACTGACAGTTGCGCGGTCGTGCGGCGTTGCACCCAAACAAAATTGGCGTCCTTTTTTTCCCACAAATAGAGCTTTCTTTTGGTGGTTTTGATCACCTCTGCGGTTTTTATTTTTTGCACTATAAACAAAAAAAAGCAACAATTTTGAAAAAAAAAAAAAAAAAACGCAATATTTCTGGTATAATAAATATCCCCAAAAATATATAAAAAAAAAATATTTTTTTCCTCAGTTTAGGCCGATACGTATTCTTCTACATATTTTTGGTAAAAAAAAAAAAAAATCGCAATAAACGTATATTGATTGGTTTGCGCAAAAGTTATAGCGTCTACAAAATAGGGGATCGTTTTATGGCATTTTTATTATTTTTTTTTTTTTACTTGTAATGGCAGCGATCTGCAATTTTTATTGGGACTGCGACATTAAGGTGGTCACATTGGACACTTTTGACACATTTTTGGGACCATTGGCATTTATACAGCGATCAGTGCTATAAAAATGCATTGATTACTGTAAAAATGTCACTGGCAGGGAAGGGGTTAACACTAGGGGGCGATCAAGGTGTTAATTTTGTTCCCTCTCTGTGTTCTAACTGAAGGGGGGAGGGGACTGTCCAGGGGAGATAACAGATCGCTGTTCATACTTTGTATGAACGCACAATTAGTCTCTTCTCCCCTCAGAGAACCGGAAACTGTGTGTTTATACACACACATCCCGGTTCTCCGTGTGCCCCGAGCGATCGCAGGACCCCGCCGGTGATTGCAAAAGCCCCGGGCACTCGTATCGGCTCCGGGGGCGAGCAGCGTGCGCGCCCCTAGTGGCCACAGGGCGAAGTGACGTAACATAATGTTGTTTCGCCCATCCGTGCCATTCTGCAGCAGTACAACTGCGGCGGATGGTCGGCAAGTGGTTAAAGTGAAACCGTCGGTCATTTTTAACCACTTGTCTACCAGAGCTGTTTTAAAAATAAAAATTGCACACGTGTAAAATGCGCACTTTAGGCCTAATGATTCGTTAAATCCCCCAAACGTGATATACACTACATTGCCAAAAGTATTGGGATGCCTGCCTTTAGAACTTTAATGGCATCCAAGTCTTAGCCCCCGTACACACGGTCGGAAATTCCGACGGAAAATGTTCCGATCGGACCATGTTGTCGGAAAATCCTCCCGTGTGTGGGCTCCATCTGACTTTTTCCGTCGGAATTTCCGAAGGAAAAAATTTGAGATCCTGCTCTCAAATTTTCCGACAACAAAATCCGATCGGACTTTTTCCGATCGTGTGTAGAGAATTCCGGACAAAGTGCCACGCATGCTCAGATGAAATTACGAGACCAAAGCTATTGGCTACTAGCCTCTACGTAGTTACGTCGTACGCAACGAACATCACCACGTTCCGAATGATCGGATTTTCCGACAACTTTGTCTGACCGTGTGTATGCAACACCAGAGTCAGACAAAATCCGTTGGAAAAAGCATAGCACACGCCTGAATTCTGCACCCTGTACATAGCACACGCCTGGAATCTGCACCCTGTACATAGCACACGCCTGGAATCTGCACCCTGTACATAGCACACGCCTGGAATCTGCACCCTGTACATAGCACACGCTTGGAATCTGCACCCTGTACATAGCACACGCCTGGAATCTGCACCCTGTACATAGCACACGCCTGGAATCTGCACCCTGTACATAGCACACGCCTGGAATCTGCACCCTGTACATAGCACACGCCTGGAATCTGCACCCTGTACATAGCACACGCCTGGAATCTGCACCCTGTACATAGCACACGCCTGGAATCTGCACCCTGTACATAGCACACACCTGGAATCTGCACCCTGTACATAGCACACACCGTTTTCCCTTTAAAAATAAATACTTGCGAGTTGCGGCTAAGCCCCTCCCCTTCATGACATTGTCAAAAGGAGGCGGAGCATGGGTGACCTTAAAATGATGCCCCCTCCCCCGAAAAAAGTTCTGCGGGCGCTCATGAAGGGGGGTCTGTGGATTTAGTGGTTAACCACTTGCCGCCCGCCCTATTGTAAAAGGACGTCCACAAAGTGGTTGTCAAATCCTGACTGGACGTCCCAGGACGTCCTCAGGATTTTGAGCCGCTGCACGCCCCCGGGGGCGCGAATCGCGGCGATCGTTGTTGCGGGGTGTCAGTCTGACACCCCGCAACTACGATCTTGGTAAAGAGTCTCCGACAGAGACAGAGACTCTTTACCACGTGATCAGCTGTGTCCAATCACGGCTGATCACAGTGTACATAAGAAGAGCCGGTAATCGGCTTTTCCTCACTCGCGTCTGTCAGACGCCAGTAGAGGAGAGCCAATCGGCTGCTACTCTGACAGGGGGTGTCTGTGCTGAATGATTATCAGCACAGCCCCCCCGAGGATGCCCACACTTGACCACCAGGGATGCCACCAGACCACCAGGGATGCGCAGAACAAGGTATGCCACTCTAGACCACCAGGGATGACACAATCAGTGCCCACAATGGATGCCAATCAGTGCCCACAATGGGCATCACTGATTGGCATGCATTATTGTTTGGCACTGATTGGCATCCATCAATACAAAACAATGCTGCCTATCAGTGCCTATCCGTGCCACCTATCAGTGCCCATCCGTGCCACCTATCTGTGCCCATCCATGCCCATCTGTGCCGCCTATCCATGCCCACCCGTGCCGCCTATCCATGCCAATCTGTGCCAGCTATCAGTGCCAATTTGTGCCACCTATCAGTGCCCATCCGTGTCGCCCATCCGTGTCGCCCATCAGTGCCCATCAATGCCACCTCAGTGCCACCTCATCGGTGCCCATCAGTGCAGCCCCATCAGTGAAGGAGAAAATTTACTTATTTACAAAGTTTTGAAACTGAAACAAAAAAAAAAACATTTTTTTTTTTAATTTTCGGTCTTTTTTTATTTGTTTAACAAAAAATATAAACCGCATAGGTGATCAAATACCACCAAAAGAAATCTCTATTTGTGGGAAAAAAATTATAAAAATATCATTTGGGTACAGCGTAGCATGACCGCGCAATTGTCATTCAAAGAGTGAGAGCTGGGTCTGGGCAGGAAGGTGTTTAAGTGCCCCCCCCGGTATTGAAGTGGTTAAAGGAAATAAAAAATTAAAAATTTAGTTTCCCTTTAAAAATCGTTTATTTTTTCCTTTGTATAGTTCCACTTTAGTATTTGTGTGGGTGGACGGTGTGGCAGCGTGTCGGGTGATCTGTGTCCGGGAACGCGAGGCGGCGGGAGATCTTCTGGTTAATAAGAAGACAGGGCGGCTTTAAATATTTACGCAGACCACGTTTATACATTTTCTCCGGGTTAATTTGTAGGCTGTGCGCTGCGTCTGGCGCTTCATATGAAAAGACTTCTCCTTTATGTTAGGCATTAACTCTGCAAGACATTAGAATCCGCCCAGAGACAGAATAGACAATCAGGGAACACAATGTTACAAATCCAGACTGAACCTTGTACTGGGCTCAGCAATAAGAGAAGCACCATAAAAGTCATTTTCTTCTTCAGAGTTCAGACAATCAATATTGTTTTTCATTAGGAAAAAAAAAAACCTGACACATATGTGCATGTATGTGAAGGTAGGGTGGGGCCCTATATATATGCTCGTGTATAGCTTTAATTATTCAATACTATTTTATTTTTTTACTAAACTTTATTTTTCATCACATAGGGGACAAGTGATGCATTTTATATATTATACAGTACTCAGCATAAATGAGTACACCCCTTTTGAAAAGTAAGATTTTATCCACTTCGCATCCAGGCCAATTCATAATTTTTTTGCTCGAAAATTACATAGAACCCCCAAACATTATATATGTTTTTTTTAGCAAAGACCCTAGAGAATACAATGACGCACGGTATTTGCGCAGCAATTTTTCGAACACGTTTTTTTCAGAAAAAAAACAATTTCATGCTTAAAAAAAAAAAAAAAAAAACAGTAAAATTAGCCCAATTCTTTTTGCATAATGTGACAGATGAAGATACGCCGAGTAAATAGATACCCAACATGTCACGCTTCAAAATTGCACGCGCTCGTGGAATGGCGCCAAACTTTGGTATTTAAAAATCCCCATAGGCGACGATTTAAATTTTTTTACTGGTTACATGTTTTGAGTTACAGAGGAGGTCTAGGGCTAGAATTATTGCTCTCGCTCTTACATTCCTTGTAATAGGAATAAAAGTAATCATTTTTTTTTTTTTTTAAGCGTGAAACTCAAAAAATAAAAGTCAAATTAACAATAATAAAATTTTTTTTTTTTTTTAAAGCGCCCCTGTCCCCGTGAACTCGTACGCAGAAGTGAACGCATATGTAAGCCCCGCCCACATATGAAAACAGTGTTCAAACCACACATGTGAGGTATCGCCGTTTTTATATGTGGGCGGGGCTTACATATGCGTTCACTTCTGCGTACGAGCTCACGGGGACAGGGCACTTTAAAAAAAAAAAATGTATTATTGTTAATTTGACTTTTATTTTTTGAGTTTCACACTTAAAAAAAAAAAAAAAAAATTGATTACTTTTATTCCTATTACAAGGAATGTAAACATCCCTTGTAATAGGAATATGACATGATCGGACCTATTAACAGTGAGATATGAGGTCAATAAGACCCCACATCTCCCCTCTATGCTGGGAAGCCTAAAATAAAAAAAAATAAAAAAATAAACAATCACCGCTTCCCAGCGCCCGGCCTCCGAACGTGGTGGCATACATCTGGTCCGGCGGAAATCTCTATGGTCATCATCCGGGGGCCGGCGGATCCTGTGTCCGACTCACTGATGGAAGTGGTGAGTCGGTAGAAGCACCGGAGGGCGGCGGGAGGGGGGGCATCCCCTCCCGCCGCCCATAAGAATGATCAAGCGGCGGAACAGTCGCTATGATCATTCTTATGGTGCAGGGAATCGCCGGCTGAAAACGGCAATATCTGAAAGATGTCTGTAGCTACACCCATCATTCAGATATACCCCCGGAAAGTAGAGGCCGTCATATGACGGCCTACGGATGCAAAGTGGTTAATCAATATCAATTTCCACAATTGTGACAAAACTGAGTTTTCTAGAACATTTGTTTAGCTCATTACATGAAAGTAAGGGGTTAATAATATAACATATGCCGCGTACACACGGTCGGAATTCTCGTCGGAAAAATCTCTGATGGTTTTCCTGTCGGAATTCCATCGGAATTTCGCTCAAACTGTCTTGCCTACACACGGTCACACCAAATTCCGACGGTCAATAACACAGCGACATACAGCACGTTCGACGGCACTATAAAAGGGAAGTTTAATGCTTCCGAGCATGTGTCGAATTGTTTCTGAGAACTTTGCGTGTTGCATACACACGATCGGAAAATCCGATAGAAAGGTTTTCCGTCGGAAAAGTTAAGAACAGGTTCTCAATCCAAAGTCCGTCGGAAATGCCGACAGAAAAAGACCGATGGACATACACACGGTCGGAAAATCCGATGAAAAGCTCCCATCGGACTGTTTCCATCGGAAATTCCGACCGTGTGTACGCGGCATAAGATTACAAAATCAGTTTTACTCAAATTAGTTGATGCAAAAATGACAAAAACTACTCCATCTAGTATTTTGTATGACCTCCATGATTTGTAAGGACAGCACCAGTGGCGGCTGTTTTTTTTTTTACTTTGGGGGCGTTAAACAGCCCCCCAAAGTTGGCGGCGGCAGTCGGGACATCAAAGCCCCACACTTACCCCATCTAGGAAGCAGGTGGAAGGGCAGCGTGTCTGGCAGCTTTCTTCACCTGGGCATGGGCGTCCGCAGGTAGGGGCAAGGGGGGTCAAGTGCCCCCCCCTAGAATCAGGGATCGGATCTTAAATTCAGCACAGTTGCGTCGCTTTCGGGGTGCGGGCAGCTCGCACCTGGTGTCACCCGCCAGTGGGGTTACACCATTAAGGTGCTGTCAAACCCCCCATCAGTCTAGTGTGACTTCGGCTCTTTTCCCTGCTCAGTCCAGCAGAGAACTCGGCGGCGCTGTGACAGGAGAAAGGCAAGCTGCCGACTGTCAGAGGTTTCCCCCGCTCCCCCCCCTTTCTCCTGTCAGGGAGAAGAGACGGCGGCTCTCACCAGGTTCCCCGCCCAGCTTCCTGCCCGCTCCGTTCCTTCCCTATTGGCCATAACTAAGGGCCAATCAAAGGCTAGTCATCATGGGGAGAGCATCATGGGATATGTAGTCCCAAAGATTGGCGGCCCCATTTTCCATAGGGAGGAGGCTACAGCTCGATCAAGAGAGAGATTGAGAGACTGCAGCCTGGAAAAAAGCTGAGGGAGAGAGCGCTACAGGACAAAGAATGAGGAGTGTGCTGGGCGGAAGCCAGAGAGAGAGTCACGCTGCCCAGCGCCACCAGAGAGAGCCACGCTGCCCAGCGCCACCAGAGAGAGCCACGCTGCCCAGCGCCACCAGAGAGAGAGCCACGCTGCACAGCGCCACCAGAGAGAGCCACGCTGCCCAGCGCCACCAGAGAGAGAGCCACGCTGCACAGCGCCACCAGAGAGAGAGCCACGCTGCCCAGCACCACCAGGGAGGGAGTCACGCTGCACAGCGCTACCAGAGAGAGAGAGCCACGCTGCACAGCGCCACCAGAGAGAGAGCCACGCTGCACAGCGCCACCAGAGAGAGAGCCACGCTGCACAGCGCCACCAGAGAGAGAGCCACGCTGCACAGCGCCACCAGAGAGAGAGCCACGCTGCACAGCGCCACCAGAGAGAGAAAGAGTGAGCGATCGTCCAGCCGGAGGGATCACTGCTGTAGTTTCGCTGGGTCTGGTAAGAGGGCCTGTTATCCATTACTTATCCTAGGGATTGTAATACGTCTGCAGACTCTGACCATAATAATGTGATAATGACATTGTCGAAAAGGGGCGGTGCATGGGTGACCCTAAAATGATGCCCCCCCCCCCCCTGAAAAAAGTTCTGCGGACGCCCATGCACCTGGGTGGGCTCCGAGCGCAATGCTCTGCGCCTCAAGTCCACCCTATTTTGAAGCCTATTAGAGCCTACCCCCCCCACCGCTGTAATTCATAGCATGAATCTATCCATGGCCGCCACGTCCGCCCCCTATTCATGCGTCCGGCCCCTTTCAGGACACCAGGTGCATGAACTACAGTGGCCGGGTTTTTTTTTTTTTGAAGCACCTGATTAGAGCCAGAGGCTCTAATAGGCTTCAAAATAGGGTGGGCTTTGGACACAGAGAGTGCAAACATTCACTGTTGCAACACTGATCCTCCTCCCAGCCAATTGGGAAGCGAGTCTGATACCCGTCACCCGATTGACTGAAAGGACAGGTGATCCTATTGGACACATAGGAGGAGGGGAGGAGGGGAGGAGACGCACGGCAAAAGCGAGGAGGAGAACAGCTACTGGCCGATGCCTGGATGCCCGATCCCTGCGGATGCCTGGATGCCCGTTGCCCGATCCCTGCCAATGCCTGGATGCCCCATACCCGCCGCTCCTCAGATGCCCGGTCCCCACCGCTCCTCGGATGCCGATCCCCACCACTCCTCGGATGCCCGATCCTCACCGCTCCTCGGATGCCCGATCCCCACCACTCCTCGGATGCCCGATCCTCACCGCTCCTCGGATGCCCCCTGCCTAGATGGGGTAAGTGGCAGTGGACCGACCGGCAGACAGTGAGGAGGGGGGGGGGATCGATGGTGGTTTGAGTTTTCTATTACAAGGGATGTTTACATTCATTGTAATAGGAATAAATAGGAATAAAATAGGAATAAAAATAAAAAATAAAAGGTAAAATAAATAAATACATTTTTTAAAAGCGCCCCATCCCGCCTCGCGTGCAGAAGCGAACGCATACGTGAGTAGCGCCCGCATATGAAAACGGTGTTCAAACCACACATGTGAGGTATCGCCCGGGATCGGTAATAATTCCAGCCCTAGAGCTCCTCTGTAACTGAAAACATGCAACCTGTAGAATTTTTTAAACTACGGAGATTTTTAAGGGTAAAAGTTTGTCGCCATTCCAGGAGCGGGCGCAGTTTTGAAGCGTGACATGTTGGGTATCAATTTACTCGGCATTATCTTTCACAATATGAAAAAAAAATTGGGCTAACTTTTTTTTTAATTCAAAAAAGTGTTTTTTTTTCCCCCAAAAAATGTGCGCTTGTAAGACCGCTGCACAAATACGGTGTGACAGAAAGTATTGCAACGACCGCCATTTTATTCTCTAGGGTGTTAGAAGAAAAAATGTATAATGTTTGGAGGTCCTAAGTCATTTTCTAGCAAAAAAAAAAAAAAAAAAAAAATGTTTTTAACTTGTAAACAACAAATCTCAAAAAGAGGCTCGGCCCTTAAGTGGTTAAAGGGAGGTGCTTGATCAGCAGGTTTGTCTGTTTTGCTCATGTCCTGGAGAGAGGTCTGTCTGTCTGTATTTTCACACCCTGTAATATTCCTGTGTGTTTTTATTTAGTGTATCTGTCGCCTGCTCCCCCGCTATTGTCTAACATTGCTCCTCTTATCTGTCTAGAACCTGAACTCTGTAATCCTGCCTCTGACCCCGGACATCAGTCTGCTGATCTCTCATTTTTCCCTGATCATTTGTCTGACGGCTCACACTTTTTTGTTTTTTTGCTTCTGTCCTTCCTCTTGTTCCAGGCAATACAGAGAGTCCATGGAACTCCATGAGGATAGCTAAACAGTTCCTAAGGCCCGATTCACTTCTATGCAGTTCTCTGTGCTGCATTTGCCCGGGCATGACAGCCTATTGACAGGGCCGTCTTTAAAGCGGTTCTACACCCATTTCATTTAGTAAATCTCTTTGCCTTCCAAATCAGGCAAAGAGTACTAAATGAAATGTTTTTTTTTTTTTTTTTTTTTTTTACTTACCTTGTAATTGAAGACTTCCGGTCTTCTCCCTCTGCGGCGGCGGGCGGGGTCTTGCGTCGATCGTCGTCACGCCGCACTGTCTCCTGGGATCTGGTGTCATAGATCCCAGGAGTCAGTGCGGGCATCTTCCGAAATCTCGCGAGATTTCGGCCACATCTTCCGAAATCTCCCGAGATTTCGGCCGCATCTGCCGAAATCTCGTGAGATCTCGGCAGATGAGCCGTTACTGCGCACGCGCGAGTAACGGCAGTGCATGGTGGGCCATCTAAAGTCCCTGTGGGTGTTTCACATGCCCACATGCAAGATGGCCCCCAGCACTAAAGAAGAAGACGAGGAACTTCATCGGACGAAAACCGGCGGCGATCGAGATGGAAGATGGAACAGGTGAGTCCCCTAATAAAGGTAAGCACACTTTATATTACATCCTTAAAAAAAAAAATTTTTTTCAGAGTGCAGAACCGCTTTAATATTGATTGGACCCTGGGCAAAACTTTTCTTGGGCCCCCCTCCCCCCCCCCCCCCCCCCCCCCCCCCCCCCATGCAGTTTTGCTCTCCACCTGATTTGAGACATACAATAAATAGCAGTTGGACTCAAAATTAGTTTACTGAATCAGATCAGGCAGCCATTGTGATTGGTTGCCAGAGGTTACAGTGTATCATTACCACTCACTGACTGGTTGCCAGAGGTCACAGTGTATAATTACCGCTCACTGACTGGTTGCCAGAGGTCACAGTGTATAATTACCGCTCACTGACTGGTTGCCAGAGGTCACAGTGTATAATTACCGCTCACTGACTGGTTGCCAGAGGTCACAGTGTATAATTACCGCTCACTGACTGGTTGCCAGAGGTCACAGTGTATAATTACCGCTCACTGACTGGTTGCCAGAGGTCACAGTGTATAATTACCGCTCACTGACTGGTTGCCAGAGGTCACAGTGTATAATTACCGCTCACTGACTGGTTGCCAAAGGTACAGAACACAGGAAAAAGGGGGGGGGGGGGTTGGGACTTTATATGAGGCATAGGACAGTTACGTCACAAGTGCCTCCATCCCTATCAAGATGAAGCAAGAGAAGAAGAAGTTGGGACTTTGCATGAAGCATGCAGGTTTGGAAGCAAAAGTTGAGCTATATAGGTTTGATAATGTTAAATGTATTAAATATTGCACAGTAAAATACATCAAAAGCAGTGGTACATGAATTAATTAATTCATACATTGGCATATTGCACATTGACGATGATATTCAAGTAAATTAGGTAAAACAGTATATACCAAATATGTTGCAAAACTGCATGATTCTAGAATTTATGGCATCTAAAGCTCGACGCGTTTCGTGGCTAAATTGGATGTCTATAGAACGAAAATATTATATCAGACAGTAAGTAAGTCTTGTATATAGAACGTAAAAATAGAAATGGACGGAATTTGCTTGAATCAACCACCCATACTCACAGGTGAGGCAGTGGAAAGGGCGTGGCAGTGGTTGTGCTGGCAGCCGGGGACATGATCTGGCATGGGAGCTGAGGCGACACATGCGGCAAAACAGGGACACAAGCCATATGCTAAAAAAGTGAAAAACGGTGATCGGTGCAAAAAAAAAAAAAAATTATATATATATATATAAAAAATAAATAAATAAAATAAAATAAAATAAAAATATAAAAAATATAAATTATAAATCAAAAATTGGGAAAAATGTGGGATAAAAAGTGATAGAAATCTGTGATAGTGAGACTGTGTTGAGAACAATGGAAATGCTCCAACGTAGTGAGCACTAACATTAAGAGGTGGGAGAAAGAGGACCTAAAATTTTCCGGCAACAAAATCCGATCTGACTTTTTCCGATCGTGTGTATAGAATTCCGACGCACAAAGTGCCACACATGCTCAGAATAAATTTGGGGACAAAATCTATGGGCTACTGGCTTTAACATAGTCCCGTTGTACGTGTTTTACGTCACCTCGTTCGGAACGATCGGATTTTCCGACAACTTCGTCCGACCGTGTGTGTGCAACACAAGTTTCGGACAAAATCCGTCTGAAAAAATCCGACAGATTTTGTGGTCGAAATGTCCGGCCGTGTGTACGGGGCATTAGGCTTGGTTCACATTTACAGTGGAGAAAATAATTATTTTGTACGTTTGCCCACTTACAAAGAAATGAAGGGTCTATCCTTTTTATCATTGGTGTATTTTAACCACTTCAGCCCCGGGAAGGATTTACCCCCCTTCCTGACCAGAGCACTTTTTGCGAAACGGCACTGCGTCGCTTTAACCGCTTCCCGACCGCCTCATGTAGATATACGTCAACAGAATGGCACGGGCAGGCAAAAGCACGTACCTGTACGTCCCCTTTAATTTGCCTGCCCGGGGGGCGCGCGCGCGACCCGGTCGGGAGCTCCGTGACCCCGGCCGCGGGACCAGCGGACCCGATCGCCGCTGGTATCCCGCGATCGGGTTACGGAGCTGAAGAACGGGGAGAGGTTTGTGTAAACAAACCTCTCCCCGCGCTTCCTACACTGACTGTCAGTGATCGGCAGTTCCCTGTCATCGGGAACGCCGATCAATGACGTCAGACGTACAGCCACGCCCCCTAATGTAAAAAAAAAAACACAACATGTCACACTGACTCCTCCCCGCCCCCTAGTGGTTAACCTCTTCACTACAACTGTCATTTACATAGGAATCAGTGCTATTTAAATAGCATTGATTGCTGTATAAATGACAAATGTCACAAAAATGTGTCAAAAATGTCCGATGTGTCCGCCAAAATGTCGCAGTCACAATAAAAATCGCTGATCGCCGCCATTACTAATAAAAAAAAAAATATTAATAAAAATGCTATAAAACTATCCCCTATTTTGTAAACGCTATAACTTTTGCGCAAACTAATCAATAATCGCTAATTGCGATTTTTTTTTCCAAAAATATGTAGAAGAATACGTATCGGCCTAAACTGAGGAAAAAAAATGTTTTTTTATATATTTTTTGGGGATATTTATTATAGCAAAAAGTAAAAAATATTGCATTTTTTTCAAAATTGTCGCTCTATTTTTGTTTATAGCGCAAAAAATAAAAACCGCACGGGCGATCAAATACCACCAAAAGAAAGCTCTATTTGTGGGAAAAAAAGGACGCCAATTTTGTTTGGGAGCCACGTCGCACGACCGTGCAATTGTCAGTTAAAGCGACGCAGTGCCGAATCGCAAAAAGGGGCCTGGTCCTTTGGCTGCCAATTGGTCCGGGGCTGAAGTGGTTAACTGACAATTGCGTGGTCGTGCGACGTTGCGCCCAAACAAAAAATGTTTTCCCCACAAATAGAGCTTTCTTTTGGTGGTATTTGATCACCTCTGCGGTTTTTATTTTTTGCGCTATAAACAAAAAAAGAGCGTAAATTTTGAAAAAAAAGCAATACTTTTTACTCTTTGCTATAATAAATATCCCCCAAAAATATATATAAAAAAAAAAGTTTTTTCCTCAGTTTAGGCAGATACGTATTCTTCTACATATTTTTGGTAAAAAAAGATCACAATAAGCGTATATTGATTGGTTTGCGCAAAAGTTATAGCGTCTACAAAATAGGGGATGGTTTTATGGCATTTTTATTATTCATTTTCTTTTTTATTAGTAATGGCGGCGATCTGCGATTTTTATCATGACTGCGTCATTATGGCGGACACATCGGACACTTTTGACACTATTTTGGGACCATTGTCATTTATACAGCGATCAGTGCTATAAAAATGCACTGATTACTGTGTAAATGACACTGGCAGGGAAGGGGTTAAACACTAGGGGGCGATCAAAGGGTTAAGTGTGTTCTAGGGAGTGAGTCTAACTATGGGGGGGAGGGGCTACTACTCACATGACAGCGACCACTGCTCCCGATGACAGGGAGCAGTAGATCTCTGTCATGTCACAAGGCAGAATGGGGAAATACCTTGTTTACAAAGGCATTTCCCCGTTCTTCCGCTCAGTGGCACGATCGCGGGCAACCGTCGGACATCGAGTCTGCGGGACCCGTGGTCATGGAGCACGCAGCGCGTGCCCACAATGCCGCGTCTTAAAGGGGATGTACCTGTACGCCCATTTGCCCAGGCCGTGCCATTGTGCCGACGTATATCGTTGTGTGCTGGTCGGCATGTGGTTAAATGATAGAGACAGAATATCAACCAAAAATCCAGAAAAACACACAATACAAATGTTATAAACTGAGTTAGAGTAGTTCAGTGAGTAAAATAAGTATTTGATCCCCAAGCAAAACATGACTTAGTAGTTGGAGAAACCCTTGTTGGCCAGTACAGAGGTCAGACGTTTCTTGTAGTTGGTGACCAGGTTTGCACATCTCAGGAGGGATTTTGGTCCACTCTTCTTTACAGGTCTTCTATAAATCCTTTAAGGTTTCTTGGCAACTCAAAGTTTCAGCTCCCTCCATAAATTTTCTATAGGATTAAGGTCTGGAGACTGGCTTGGTCACTCCATGACCTTAATGTGCTTCTTCTTGAGCCACTCCTTTGTTGCCTTGGCGGTATGTTTAGGGTCATTGTCATGCTGGAAGACCCATCCACCACCCATCTTCAGTGTTTTGGCTGAGGGAAGAAGGTTCTCATCCAAGATTTTACAATACACGGCCCCATCCATTGGCCCCTCAATGCGGCAAAGTAAATTTAGCAGAGAAACAGCCCCAAAGCAGGGGCGGACTGACCATTCGGCCCCTCGGGCGCTGCCACTAAGGGGCCCCATGCCACTGAGGGGCCCCATCAGGGTTTCCAGCCTCAATAAAACCAGGGACAGTATGTAAAAATCTGTGTTTTTAAAAAAAATCCCAAGATTATAGCTGCCCCGCCTCGCCAGTACCTTTTCTTTGTGTGTATTCTGTGTGCGTATTCTGTGTGTGTATATTGTGTGTGTGTGTGTGTGTGTATACTGTGTGTGTGTATACTGTGTGTGTATATTGTGTGTGTATATTGTGTGTGTGTATACTGTGTGTGTGTATACTGTGGGTGTATACTGTGTGTGTGTATACTGTGTGTGTGTATTGTGTGTGTGTATATTGTGTGTGTGTATACTGTGTGTGTATACTGTGTGTGTATACTGTGTGGGTGTATACTGTGTGTGTGTATACTGTGTGTGTGTGTATATTGTGTGTGTGTATACTGTGTGTGTATACTGTGTGTGTATACTGTGTGTGTATATTGTGTGTGTGTATACTGTGTGTGTGTATACTGTGTGTGTATACTGTGTGGGTGTATACTGTGTGTGTGTATACTGTGTGTGTGTATTGTGTGTGTGTATATTGTGTGTGTGTGTATACTGTGTGTGTATACTGTGTGTGTGTATACTGTGTGGGTGTATACTGTGTGTGTGTATTGTGTGTGTGTATACTGTGTATGTGTATACTGTGTGTGTGTATACTGTGTGTGTATATTGTGTGTGTGTATACTGTATGTGTGTATACTGTGTGTGTATATACTGTGTGTGTATATTGTGTGGGTGTATACTGTGTGTGTGTATACTGTGTGTGTATATTGTGTGTGTGTATACTGTGTGTGTATACTGTGTGGCCCCATAATCTATTGCCTGGGGGCCCCATAATCTCCTATTGCCTGGGGGCCCCATAATCTCCTATTGCCCGGGGGCCCCATAATCTCCTATTGCCCGGGGGCCCCATAATCTCCTATTGCCCGGGGGCCCCATAAGTTGTCAGTCCGCCCCTGCCCCAAAGCATCTTTTTTCCACCTCCGTGCTTGACTGTAGGGATGGTGTTCTTAGGCCCCTTTCACACTGGGGCGGGAGCCGCGGTGACGGTAAAGCAGCGCTATATTTAGCGCTGCTTTACCGTCATTTTAGCCGCGGTATTCGGCCGCTCGCGGTGCGGTTTTACCCCCTGCGAGTGTCCGAAAAAGGGTTAAAGACCCCCCGCAGAGCGCCGCCGTAGCGGTGCTTTGCGGCGGTATTGCCGTGGTATTCCCGTGGTGTCCCATTCAAATCAATGGGAAGGAGCGGTATAGGAGCAGTGAACACACGGCTCCTATACCGCTCCAAAGATGCAGCTAGCAGGACTTTTTTTTTACCGTCCTGCTAGCGCACCGCTCCAGTGTGAAAGCCTTCCGGCTTTCACACTGGAGTGAATGGGGCCGGTTTTTTCAGGCGGTGTACAGGCGCTATTTTTAGCGATGTACCGCCTGAAAAACGCCCCAGTGTGAAAGGGGCCTTAGGGTCATAGTCAGCATTTTTCTTCCTCCAAACACGGCGAGTCCAGTTAATGCCAAAGAGCTCAATTTTGGTCACATCTGACCACAGCACCTTCTCCCAATCCTTCTCTGAATCATTTAGATGTCCATTGGCATGACTGTCCATGTGCCTTCTTGAGGAGGGGGACCTTGCAGGCGCTGCAGGATTTCAATCCATGGCGGCGTATTGTGTTACCAATGGTTTGTTTGGTGACTGTGGTCCCAATTGAATTGAGATCATTCACAAGCTCCTCCTGTGTGTTGTAGTTCTGCCAATAAAGGGTCTGGAGGATATTCGTTATGAGGAAAGGTTGCGAGCACTGAACTTATTCTCTCTGGAGAAGAGACACTTGAGAGGGGATATGATTTCAATATACAAATACCGTACTGGTGACCCCACAATAGGGATAAAACTTTTACGCGGAAGGGAGTTTAACAAGACTCGTGGCCACGTAGAAGAAAAGAGGTTTAACCTTAAGTTACGTAGAGGGTTCTTTACTGTAAGAGTGGCGAGGATGTGGAATTCCCTTCCACAGGCGGTGGTCTCAGCGGGGGGGGATCGATAGTTTCAAGAAATGATTAGATAAGCACCTGAACGACCGCAACATACAGGGATATACAATGTAATACTGACATATAATCACACACAAAGGTTGGACTTGATGGACTTGTGTCTTTTTTCAACCTCACCTACTATGTAACTATGTAACCAGGCCTTACCCCCGGTCCCGGACCTACAACCACCACGTAAGAGTTACGTGTTACGTCTCTTCTGTGCAGCAGGGCTGGGACAAGGGGTGGGCAGGAGGGACGGCCGCCCTGGGCACTGTGGGATCATGTGAGGTGCGGGGGCACTACAAGGAGATTAGGGGGGGGTATTTTTGGTGGGAGAGGGAATTTGGGGGCAGCAGAAGGTAAGAATTTTTTCTAGATGGGGAAACTTGGGGAGGTGTTCTAGGAGTGGTGATTTGGGGGGGGGGGTGTATTTGGGGGGGGGGTTGAGAGGGGAGGATGGGGGTGATTGGGGGGTGAGGGGAGGGGATTTGCGCTATTAGGAGAGATTTGGGGGGGGGGGTGGTTGGGTGCGGGGGGGGGTGGTGGGGAGGGGGGAAGGAAAGAGGTGGGGGGTAAGGGGGTATGGATGGGGGGGGGATTGGGGTGGGAGGGGGGGAGGGTGCTGGGGAGGAGGGGGGGGGAAATATTTTTGGGAGGGGGGGTTTGTGCTAAAAAAAGGTAATATGATGGGGGGGGGATTTGTGCTAGGAGGGGAAATATTTTTGGGGTGGGTATTTGTGCTAGTAGGGCTGTTGGGGGGGGGGGCATATTTGCTATAAGGCAAATTGGGGGGTGGGGGAGATTTGAGCGAGGATGGGGGATTGGGGGAGGGGAGTTTGCGCTCAGAAGGGAAATTTGAGGGGTAGAGGATTTGTGATAGGAAGGGGGAATTCTTTTTTGTTCGTGCTGGGAGCATATGCGGAATGAGAGGATTTGAGCTGGGGGGGGGGGGATAATGCTTAGGGTGCAAGCATGCAGATCAGTGCTCAAATTTTTTTTTTTTTGGGGGGGGGGGGGATTTTTGCTGACACAAAATGCTCATCTTGGGGGGGGGGGGGTGCACTTTGGCATGTTCGCCCTGGGCACATTTTGTGTGCGGCTGGGGGAATGCGTGTGATTTAGACATGTGCACAACAAAAAAATTTGTTTGTTTTCGTTTAGTTTTTTTCGTTTCCGAAAAAAAATTGTTTATTTTTCGTTTCGTTTTTTTCGTTTCCGTTGATTCGTAACGATTCGTAAATTCGTAAGTCGTCGGTGTTCGTATTCGTAACGATTCGTACATTCATAAGAGTTATTTTTTCGTTGATTCGTTTTTTTTCGTTTATTAGTTTATTCGAAATTCGGACGCATTCGTATTTATTCGTACATTCGTAACATTCGTAGATTCGTAATCGGAGCATAATTCATAATTTTATGTAATGTGTATGCTATTATTACATTTTAAGAGACACGGAAAATTACGAATCGAAAAAAAAAAGTTACGAATCGAAAAAAAAAGTTACGAATGTACGAATTTTTTCTTTCAATTCATTCGAAGCACGTTAAGCAGCGCCATTGTAAGAGACACAGAAAATTACGATTCGAAAAAAAAATAAAAAAAGTTACGAATGTACGAATTTTTTCTTTCAATTCATTCGAAGCACGTTAAGCAATGCCATTGTAAGAGACACAGAAAATTACGATTCGAAAAAAAAATAAAAAAAGTTACGAATGTACGAATTTTTTCGTTTAATCCATTCGAAGCACGTTAAGCAGCGCCATTGTAAGGGACACGGAAAATTACCAATTCAACAAAAAAAAAAGTTACGAATGTACGAATTTTTTCATTCATTTTCGTTGTTCCTGTTTTTGTTTTTCGGATTTTCTTCATTCGTACATTCGTTGTTTCTAATTAGTTTTTTTTTTTTGATTTTTCGTTATTTTTCTGATTCGTTAATCGGATTCGTTTGATTCGAACGATTCGTCCATTCGTACGAAAACGAACGAACGAAAATAACGAAAGAAAACGAAACGAATTGCACATGTCTAGTGTGATTCACTCACACGTATGTGGACCTGGCCTTATAGCTATCAATTAGGGTCACAGAGAGCGAGGAAGTTTTGCACCATGTGACTAATTGAAAATCTGATGTTATGGGGGGGTTACCAACATTGCTCACCAGTGTGAATATTTGATTCTCTTGATTGTAGTTGGCAAAAAAGCAGAATGATGGAAGGAAATGCCTTCCCCTCTTTCCCCTCCCCACCCCCAGCTGGAAGCCCATAGAAAGCACTATATCTTTTTATTTGGATAGAACCTCATAAAGACATATTCTACATCCTTATTCAATCACTTCCATCATGAGAGTAGGAATCTCACCCTCTATCAGTGGCAGCCGCCCATACGGGGCGCAGGGGCGCCTTCCCTCTAATTCACATGCCCGGCCCCAAATCTACATGAAGTGCACGCTGTTTTTTTTAATTTTTTTTAAGCACGTGATTAGAGTCTGAGGCTCTAATTGGCTTCAAAAAAGGGTGGGCTTGGGGCACAAAGCACTGCGCCCCAAGCCAAACCCAGTTGTGTGACAATAGTGAACTAATTTTAGCTATTGTCTTCCTGATTCTCCTCCCGGCCAATCAGGAATTGGGTCCTGAGACCCGATCGGCCAGGGAGTCTTAGGACTTCCTGTTTGGCCGGGAGGAGAAGCAATGGCCTCCTGGAGTGAGGAGCAGTAGCCCTACCCCGGTTCTTTGTCATCTGCTTCCCAAGGTAAAGAGGCCTCTGATCGTCCGTCTCCCGCGCGGGGGGGTGGGGGGGGTTTAAACTGCTACCTTCCTGTCCGCCTCCCACATGCCCAGGGGGGGGGGGATCAGCTCCTTCCTGTGCATCTCCCATGGGGGAGATGGGAAGGTTCGCCACCTTCCCGCCCGTCTCCTGTGGGGGTAGATCGCCGCCTTACCGTCCATCTCCCATGGGGGGGGGGGACCGCCGCATTCCTGTCCATCTCCCATGGGGGGGGGGAATCGCCGCATTCCCGTCCATCTCCCATGGGGGGGGGATCGCCGCCTTCCCATCTGTCTTCCGCAGGTGGGGGGGCCATCCCGTTCATCTGCCAAGGGGGTGGTTGGGGTGGCGTTGGTCCCCCCCCAAAATATTGAGCACCAGCCGCCACTGCCCTCTATGGCTTTAAAAGTGGGACCTCCATTGGCTCTTGCCAGGTGACGAGAGGTCGCAGATTCTTGATCATCGCCCTGCAAAATGTCTATAGCCACATTACAAGACAAACCGGTTTATTGTCACTCCTAATAAACATCAGAACCAAGAAACATTTGAGTTGCTCAACCAGACAATTTTAATAGCTCTTTGCAGACGATTAGCTGTGTTGTAGTCAGGGGCGTGATTGTGAGAAGTGAGATTTATTTTATAATCTTGTTTTTCTCTGTCTTAATCCTGCAGAATGGTATTTACTACGGTATAATTCTAAAGCTGTTGTAAGCTACGTATGAAACCTTCCATCATCACCGCTCAGGAGCCCAACCCCCTACACAATGGCTCGGTGAAATCCCCTCTCTGCCCCGAGAATAGGAGGGAACGGGGAGCATTTGGGTGTGAAATCTATGTAGCGATACCCCCAGTTAAGAGAGCCGCTGATTTGTTTTGGGTCCCTGAGTGCAGCTCCACCAACCCCCGGCAATTTGCTCTACCCGCTCTGGCACAGTTAGTCAAGGGGTATGTATCTATGCACATATAAATATCACTTATACTCTAAGTGTAAGGGGTATGAATTCACAAGCAGACTGCTGAAATAAGAATAACTGGCTTTACTTTGGCAGTAAGGAAAAGAAACAGTAACATGCATTTAAACATATGACTTACAATACTTTAGCAGGTCCCTGCAATATGCACTTTAACATGTACACACATATGTATCAAACTAGCAATGGGGAACGGAGCGCCAAATGTAGCGACCGTCTGCTATGCACCCCTGAGGTGCAATAAATCTATCTGCGCCTACCTAACGGACCAGGCCTGATCCCTAGCAATAGAGCTCAGTCCTTGAAATAGGTACAGTATTCTTCACCGGCAATAGAACTGTAGAGGTGGTGCACATGTAGCTTTAAATGGTGTATTTGTAATCCACAGAAAGTAACATTTGCTGCTCTGAGGTAAATTGCGCCTAGGCAGTTCAGTAGGCATGAAAATGTGTATCAATGCAGGATGAGCCTTTCAGCTCTCTCACCAATCCTGGGGTACCGTCCTCAGCTCCGGTCCCTCCAATGGTCTCCTCAGTCACAGCCCCTGCGTTCCGGTCCTCTCTCCGACCGACCGACTGTAGGGAAAAGTCTCCGCTCCGCTGCTGCTGACTCTGAGGGATGAGAGTCTCACTCCGTCTGCTGCAAGGCCCAGGCTTCAGGCCTTCAGCAGTCCCGGTCCGCACAGGTGTCCCCTCAGGAACAAATCTCCGCGTCACCAGCTCAGTCAGAAGAGGCGTCCCAGTCAGACGCGGCATCAGAAGAGGAAGAGGCGGTCTCTCCTCCTCCTTTTTATCACCTCCCCCAGCAGCCTCTCGGGCGGAAACAAGCAGCCCGGGAGCCTGGGGAATCATGGGGATGTAGTCTCTTCCCCTAAAAGGGGTACGACCCCGCTACACACTCCCCCCACTTTGAATCTTTGGTCCCCAAAGACAGTGTTCAAATTACAAGCTTTCTCGGGAACAACACTTTCACATAATTTGGACAGGGGAGCTTCCCACCAATTAGCATAAGATGGGGAGCTGTCCTGTCTACAGGTCACTTCAGTGTGGGCGACCGGTTTAACTGTGCCAGAGAGTGAGCTGGGGTTGCCCCCCACCAAATGAACAGTGGATGGGTCAGGGCGTTCAGCACTTCTCCTTGCGGTGGTAACAGAGTCCTCTGAACTTTCTCCCATCTTGGGGTAAGTTAACTTCTTGGGAGGCTTCACAACTCTGCAAGCTCTCTGTTCTCTTGGGACTTCTTCAAGAACACATTCCGGCAACATCTCTGGTTCTGGAACATCTACTTCTTCTTCTTCTGAGTAGAGACCAGGGATATCTTCCCAGCACTCAGGCACAACACTGAATGGCAGAGGTGGGGGACTCGAGTCATATGACTTGACTCGAGTCAGACTCGAGTCACCTTTTTTAGGACTTGCGACTTGCTTGACAGAATTAAATAAATGACTCGACTTGACTTTGACTTGCAACTAATGACTTGCGACTTGACTTTGACTTGGGCTATATGACTTGCGACTTGCAATGACTTGCAATGACTTGGCACCGGGGATCCACAAACAGAGAGCCGCCCTGTCCCTCCCTGACACCGCCTACCTCACCAGCACATCCCTGCTCCTCCACCAGACTCCAGCCATCAGAGACCAGAACCCTGCCCCTCCTCCTGACTCCGCCCACAACAGAGCGGCACCCGGCCCCTCCTCCTGACTTAGGCCACTAGAGAGCGGCACCCGGCCCCTCCTCCTGACTCCACCCACCACAGAACGGCACCCGGCCCCTCCTCCTGAATCCGCCCACCATAGAGCGGGATATTCCAGTGTCATGAGGGGTCGGGTGAGATTGGTGCTCTGCAGCGGACTGAGGAGGGTGGATGCCGGGGCCCCCAGGAGGGCCAAGAGTAGTGTGGTAGCCCCCGCGGTGCCGAACCAGATCCTCAACCTGCAGGCCATGAACTCCAGGTGCGGGCAGTGGAGAATGCTGTGAGGGAGCCCATCGTCACCAAGACTGGGGAGATCGTTGGAGAGCTGCAAAGGTGAGTGGCTAAAACTGCCAGCATGGCCTTAGTGACAAGGGACTACAACTACCAGCATTTACTGAGTGACAGGGGGACTACAACTCCCAGCATTTACTGAGTGACAGGGGGACTACAACTCCCAAGGTGGTCAGGGTGACTAGAACTACAACTGCCAGTATGACCATAATGACAGGGAACTACAACTCCCAGCATATTCTGATTTGCAGGGAAATTAGAAGTTCCTGTATGCAACGCACTCCTGAACCTCGCACTCTGTATATAAACGCACTCCTGAACCTCGCACACTGTATATAAACGCACTCCTGAACCTCGTACTCTGTATATAAACGCACTCCTGAACCTCGCACCCTGTATATAAACGCACTCCTGAACCTCGTACTCTGTATATAAACGCACTCCTGAACCTCGCACTCTGTATATAAACGCACTCCTGAACCTCGCACTCTGTAAATAAACGCACTCCTGAACCTCGCACTCTGTATATAAACGCACTCCTGAACCTCGCACCCTGTACATAGCGCACTCCTGAACCTCGCACTCTGTACATAACGCATTTCTGAACCTCGCACTCTGTACATAGCGCATTTCTGAACCTCACACTCTGTACATAGCGCATTTCTGAACCTCACACTCTGTACATAGCGCATTTCTGAACCTCACACTCTGTACATAGCGCATTTCTGAAACTCACACTCTGTACATAGCGCATTTCTGAAACTCACACTCTGTACATAGCGCATTTCTGAAACTCACACTCTGTACATAACGAACTCCTAAACCTCTCACTCTGTACATAATGCACTCCTGAATCCTTCCACACTTTGTGTAACACGCTTTTCCATAGTGTGTGCAAAACCATTTGTAATGGAAGCTTTTTATTCATTTTTTTAAATGATTGTACTGGGGTTTGTGTCTGTGAGACTCTTGCTTGTGGCAGAGCAATCAAAGCAGGAAGCCCGAGTTTGGTTTAACTACGCCCCATAAGCCACTCCCACTCATAATCATTAGGCCATACCGTTTTTTTGCCACGGCGTGCGTAGGGACACTTCATCCCTCAAGTGTCCCTCATTCTGAAGTTCAAAAGTTGGGAGGTATGCACTACCACTAACCCACTAACACTAACCGCAAGCCGCCATCTGCCTACCTGATCAGCGTGTCATGCAGACAGACAGTGGCCATTGCAGTGTTCAAAAGCCACGTTTACAGCAGGCAGTGTTCAGCCTATCATGGACATCCTCTCATCCTTGTCTGTGTTATGAGGATGAGCGGATGTCCGTGATAGGCGGAACACTGAATGCTGGGAGATTGTTACGCCTATCACAGATGAGGAGGAGGCGCGGCTTTTGAATGCTGGAATGGCTGCCGGGACGCCGCCGGTCAGGTACACGGCTGACGGGCACAGTGAAGCATGGGCACAGTGAGACACGGGGACAGTGAGGCATTGGGCACAGTGAAGCACAGGCACAGTGAGACACTGGTACAGTGAGGCATTGGGCACAGTGAGGCATTGGGCACAGTGAAGCATGGGCACAGTGAGACACTGGTACAGTGAGGCATTGGGCACAGTGAAGCACAGGCACAAATGAAGAACGGGCACAGTGAGACACAGGCACAGTGAGACATGGGCACAGTGAGACACGGGCACAGTGAGGCATTTATTAACTCATTTAAAGGTGGAAATGGGGTAGATCAGTATTTTGACTTGATTTGTGACTTGACCAAAATAAATGACTTGACTTGACTTGCTTGACTTCTAGCAGTGACTCGACTTGACTTGCTTGCTTTTCGCCACAGTAACTTGGGACTTGCTTGTGACTTGAAGGTTAAGACTTGAGACTTGCTTATGACTTGCACATGTGTGACTTACTCCCATGTCTGCTGAATGGCACAAACTCTGTGGCTTCTGGGTTCAATGTTCCATCTTCCACATCTTCAGTGGGTGGAAGATCTATGGCAGAATTTCCTGGAGTTGAGGAAGGCCATAGCCATTCAAGTTCTCCTCTTTCTTCTTCTGGTTGGGGGTCCTGTCCACCCCTAACTTGGGATGTCTGAGACCTAGTATTAGGCCTGGGGGTATCCAGAATGGAAGCAGACTCAGGTACATCTCTTGCTGGAGGCATTCTGACTGCTTCAGTGAGTGGGAGCAAGTGATTCCTATGCCAGGTCTTCAAAGGCCCCACTCTTCCTTCTGGCTTCAACTTGTAGACAGGCAATCCTGGAAGTTTTCTACAGATGATATATGGCTCTGATCTCCATCTATCAGCAATCTTGTGTTTTCCAGGGATCCCTAGGTTTCGTAGCAGTACACGGTCCCCAGGCTGTAGGTCCTGTACTCTAACTTTCAAATCAAAGTTCCTCTTATTTCGGGCCCCCCTCTGGTCAGAGGCCGCTTGAGCTTTTTCATAAGCTATCTTCAGACTGTGCCTCAGTCTGTCCACATATCCTTTGTGGGAGGCAGCAGAGGCATGGTCTAAGGATATGCCGAAGGCCAAATCCACTGGCAATCTTGCTTCTCTCCCAAACATAAGTCGGTAAGGGGAAAAACCTGTCACATCACTGGTTGTACAGTTGTAAGCATGCACTAGAGCTGATATGTGTTGACTCCAATGTTGCTTCTTCTCTGTTTCCAAAGTTCCCAACATGTTCAATAGGGTCCTGTTGAACCTTTCAGGCTGGGCATCACCTTGAGGGTGATATGGTGTAGTTCTAGTCTTCTCTACTTCCAGAGAATCTAGTAGCTTCCTGATCAGGCGACTCTCAAAGTCCCTTCCTTGGTCTGAATGGATTCTCTGTGGTAGTCCATAGTGAACAAAGTACTTCTCCAAAAGCACCTTGGCTACTGTAGAGGCCTTCTGGTCCTTGGTTGGGAAAGCCTGAGCATAACGGGTGAAATGGTCGGTTACCACCAGAACATTCCCCAATCCACTCAAATCGGGTTCGAGGCAGAGAAAATCAATGCATACCAGATCCATTGGGCCTTGACTCTGTAGGTGGCCCATTGGGGCAGCTTGATGGGGTAAAGTCTTCCTCTGAATGCATCTTGCACAGGAATGGCAATACTCCTCCCGGTCCTCATGCAGGGCCAATAAAACCGGTCTCTGACAAGTTGGAAGGTTCTCTCTGCTCCCAAGTGACCATGCTGGTCATGTAAGGCAATCAGCACAGTCTCTCGATGCTTTTCGGGGAGAAACAACTGCCACTTGTCTTCTGGGCCATCAGAGGGGCCCCTTCGGTAGACCACCCCCTGATGCACCTGTAATTTGTCCAACTCTCTCCTCAGTAGGCGAGCCTCTTTGGAAGGGTGAAGGCGAAGTCCCTCTGGACTCTGGTCTTCCAGGGCTTCCAGGACCAATCTCCCCATGGGGTCTTCCAATTGGTCACACCTCAACTCCTTCTTGGACAGCTTCGGTAGACACTCTTCTTCTAGTTGAGTTACCCCACAGTAACACTTTGGGACTCCCACTGTGGTAACTCCTATCTCTTCGGCTCTGGATCCTCCTCTGGCTTGGAGTTCAGCCCCTTGACAAAGGGCTCGCACTCCTTCTGGTGCCACTTGAGTCCAGTCTTCCCAGTCATCGACCATGACATGGGATCTTCGGGACAGGGCATCTGCATCCCTATTTCCAGCCCCTGGTCTGTACTTGAGGCTGAAATTGAATCCAGACAACGCCGCCAACCATCTGTGTCCAGTTGCATCCAGCTTGGCGGTGGTGAATAGATAGGTCAAGGGGTTGTTATCTGTTTTTATAGTAAACTCGGCCCCATACAGATAGTCTCTCAGTTTGTCAACAACTGCCCATTTGAGGGCTAAGAACTCCAACTTGTGGGTGGGATAGTTCTTCTCGGAGGGGGTCAGGCTCCGGCTCACATAGGTCACTGGTCGTAGCTGGTCTTCATACTCCTGGTAGAGTACTCCACCTAGGCCCTCATGGCTGGCATCAACATGTAGCTCATATGGTCTAGTGGGGTCAGCATAGGCCAAAACTGGGGCTGTGGTGAGACTTCTCTTCAAGGTTCTGAAAGCCTCTTCACACCTTGAGTTCCACTGGTCTTTGGCCGATTCACCGGGCCTCCTAGGCCCCAATCCATCTTCCTCTCCTTCTGTCTTGAGCAGTTCGTTTAGGGGTTTTGCAATGCGGGCAAACCCATCCACAAACCTGCGGTAGTAGGAGCAGAACCCCAAGAAAGACCGAAGTTCTGTAACTGTTGTGGGTCTTGGCCACGAAGTAACTGCCTCCAACTTCTCAGGGTCTGTAGCCACTCCCTTTTCAGACACTATGTGTCCCAGATAGTTCACAGAAGACTGATAGAACCGACACTTCTCGGGAGAAAGTTTGAGTCCCTCTTCACTGAGCCTCTTCAGTACTTTCTCCAATCTGGCTTCATGTTCTTCCAAAGTCTTTCCAAAGACAATGACATCGTCCAGGTACACAAGGACTTCTATGAGGTTCATGTCTCCAACTGTCCTTTCCATAAGGCGTTGAAATGTAGCAGGAGCTCCAGATAGGCCCTGAGGCATCCTGTCGAACTCAAAGAATCCTACTGGGGTTATGAAGGCAGTCTTTTCTCTGTCTTCTGGATGCATGGGGATTTGGTAATACCCACTCTTGAGGTCCATCACACTGAACCACTTAGCTCCAGATAAACTCTGTAAGGCATCTTCTATCCTTGGCGTGGTGTACTGGTCAGGAATGGTCCTCCTGTTGAGAGTTCTGTAGTCAATGCAGAGCCTACATGACCCATTCTTCTTCCTGACTACCACTATTGGGGAGGCATAGGGGCTTCTGGACTCCCTAATCACTCCCGTCTTCTTCAGTTCCGCAAGCTGCTCCCTCAGATCCTCCAGATCTGCTAGCGGGACTCGCCTCACTCTCTCTCTGAATGGCTTGTCCTCTTGCATGCGGATTCGATGGGTGGCACTCCTCGCACACCCCACATCAAACTCATCTTTAGAGAAAATCTTCTCCCATCTGGTCAGCTGGGCCTTGGCTCTCTCTTTCCAAGCTCCAGGTAGGTTTGGGTTTTCCATGGAGAGTTTCTTCCAAACATCTTCTCCTTCACCCGCCCCCTTCACTTCTGACCAGCCAACTGGGACAGCAGGACTCACCTGTCCCAGAAGCATCCTGGCAGGGATCTCCACGGCCGCTCCGTGGGGTTCCTCACACTGACAGGGACTCTTCCTCTGGCCTTCTTCAGGTCCTTCAATGAAATTACTTCTGGTATCACCTCCAGACCTGAGTGACCCTCCATTGGGTCGGGTTCCAACATTACAAAGGGGCCAGGCTGCTCCCAAGTAAGTTTCACCGTGGCTCTCATGCAGGTCACCTCTCCAGGCTGTAACACTGCTCCTTCTTTTCCAAGCCTCCATACCCTTCCTATCCCCTCACTTGGGGTCTTCTGCTCTAGGACCAACCGCTGGTAGGCTGCCTTCAGCATGGGATGGATCTTGGGAGCTGAAAGATTCTCTTTCTTCACCAGGGGGGTCAGAAGCCTTCTGACTAGGTCCGTGTTTGTCCCTATGATCAGGGAAGTCTTGCTGGTTCCTGGTGGGCGGGGACACACCACTGCTAAGGTGTCAAACACTTCAGTCTTCCCAGCTACGGATGGGTCAAAGGTCAACCGTATGGGTAGGTATCCATCATAGGGGAAACTCTGAGTTCCCAGTCCCCTTATTTCCAACTCTTCTATCTTCTGTATTGGCAGATGGCTCAGGTATCTGTCATAGAAGTCCTTATACAATAGGGTCACTTGTGCTCCAGTGTCTAGGAGGGCCTTTGTGTACACTCCTTCCACCTGGATGGGTACAGTAGGGGATGGACCAACTAGCTTTTCTGGGTAAGGCCGAGTTGATGCTGTCCTCTTCTTTGGACTCTTTTCTTTCTCACTTGATCTGCACTTGCTCCTTTCTTGAGCCTGGTATGCATTAATTTTCTCCCTCTTGCTGGGAGTGTGAACCCGTTGAGGGACATTGTTATCTCTCACTTTTGGGGGTTCTCGTTTAGGAGTACTGCATTCCTTCCGAGGGGTCTTGCCCCCTTTCTCTGGAGTGTACCTTGGTTGAGGATCCCTGGGCCCCTTTTTAGGGGTTTGATCTCCTCGCTTTCTCTTCCCGTTATACTTCTTGGAGCTCACTGAAGGTGATGGGCACCCGGTTGACTCCTTCACCGGGGCCCTTTGGCGTTTCCCGCCGGCTGGCGGCTTTCTGTTTTCTTCTTCTTGGGACTGGCACATACAGCTGCAATATGACCAATTCCTCCACAATTAAAACAGATCATCTCTCCGTAGTCAGGTGGGGATGCTGGCGCTGAAACAGTTGGAAACAATTCCCTCCTGCTTGTTTCTTTCTTGGGACTGGGCGTCTCTTTCGCCACTAGAGACGTCAGTATCTCCATCATCTGGGACATCTGCAACTTCAGGGCATCTACCTCTGTCTCTCTTTCAGGTGTTAATGCCGACCTGACCGTGGCCACTGGAAGCTTTGTAGACCCCATCACTTGCTTTTCCCTTTTCTCTTCCAACATGGCCTCTTCTTCTCTGACCATTCGAATGAGATCGGGGTAGTCCAGGCTCTTCCCATCCTGCCGGGTACGTAGTGCTAGTGCGACAGGGTCCAGGGGTTGGGTTCCCCTCATCACCTGCTGGGCACGGGCTTCATCTACCTTCCCTGGATCTATCCCCTTCTTCAGGATAATCCTATGCAGGATCTTGTCTATGCGTCCCATATACTCCGACAGCTTCTCCCCTGTCTTCTGGTAACAGTGTTCCAGTTGATAGGTAAGTTCTGTGACTTTTTCTGTCCCACCAAACACACTTTCCAGGATGTCTATGTAGTCCTGGGCAGTGCAATCCTTTTTGCTTGTCTTCAGATTGCGTATGGCCTCTAAGGCAGGTCCTTTTAGGCTCTCAACAATCCTTTGCTTCTTTCTACCTTCTGAGACCTCCCATTCTTCTAGGGCCTGCGTGGCACCATCTAACCACTCTTCAAACCTCTCTTCTCCCGAGGGTACAGGTGTCCTCCCTGAAAACATCCGGAGTTTCCTGTATCCCGACATTGGGTAATCCCCGGGGTCTCTTCTGCACTGAGTCACAATTTCCCCTAGGACAGCACACAGTTCTGCACTAAGAGTAGTCTGTGCGGGACTTTCCGCGCCCTTCTGCTCTTCCTGCTTTGGGGATAGCACAGCTTTCATAGGAGAACCTTCTCCCTTGCGCGGCAGCGCATGCAGCACTTAGTAGGCCTGACCATTCGGTGCTTGTATGCTTTGGCTCCTGAACTGCTCTGGAGTCTCTTCCTTCCATTCTATTAGGGCGTATGTATACCCAGCATCATTTCTCATGTCCATTATCCATGACTTGTGGCATGGGGATAATGACATTATGAGCTGCTTGACTGCCTCTCTCTGCCATATCCCTGGCAGTTCAATGACTGCTGCTGCGGCTGGATCAGTGGCCCATGTTGCGGACCACCGTCCCACTTCTATCGGGTCCATGCCGGTACCTTCTGGCGGCTTTTTCCCGCTGACTCAGGATCCCGGATTACGAGCCCCCACGTGTAGCGATACCCCCAGTTAAGAGGGCCGCTGATTTGTTTTGGGTCCCTGAGTGCAGCTCCACCAACCCCCGGCAATTTGCTCTACCCGCTCTGGCACAGTTAGTCAAGGGGTACGTATCTATGCACATATAAATATCACTTATACTCTAAGTGTAAGGGGTATGAATTCACAAGCAGACTGCTGAAATAAGAATAACTGGCTTTACTTTGGCAGTAAGGAAAAGAAACAGTAACATGCATTTAAACATATGACTTACAATACTTTAGCAGGTCCCTGCAATATGCACTTTAACATGTACACACATATGTATCAAACTAGCAATGGGGAACGGAGCGCCAAATGTAGCGACCGTCTGCTATGCACCCCTGAGGTGCAATAAATCTATCTGCGCCTACCTAACGGACCAGGCCTGATCCCTAGCAATAGAGCTCAGTCCTTGAAATAGGTACAGTATTCTTCACCGGCAATAGAACTGTAGAGGTGGTGCACATGTAGCTTTAAATGGTGTATTTGTAATCCACAGAAAGTAACATTTGCTGCTCTGAGGTAAATTGTGCCTTGGCAGTTCAATAGGCATGAAAATGTGTGTATCAATGCAGGATGAGCCTTTCAGCTCTCTCACCAATCCTGGGGTACCGTCCTCAGCTCCGGTCCCTCCAATGGCGGCGTCCGGTCTCCTCAGTCACAGCCCCTGCGTTCCGGTCCTCTCTCCGACCGACCGACTGTAGGGAAAAGTCTCCGCTCCGCTGCTGCTGACTCTGAGGGATGAGAGTCTCACTCCGTCTGCTGCAAGGCCCAGGCTTCAGGCCTTCAGCAGTCCCGGTCCGCACAGGTGTCCCCTCAGGAACAAATCTCCGCGTCACCAGCTCAGTCAGAAGAGGCGTCCCAGTCAGACGCGGCATCAGAAGAGGAAGAGGCGGTCTCTCCTCCTCCTTTTTATCACCTCCCCCAGCAGCCTCTCGGGTGGAAACAAGCAGCCCGGGAGCCTGGGGAATCATGGGGGATGTAGTCTCTTCCCCTAAAAGGGGTACGACCCCGCTACATCTATATGCATATTCGAGACCGGGGGGGGACCTTAACCACTTGCCTACCGGGCACTTTCACCCCCGTCATGCCCAAGCCAATTTCAGCTTTCAGCGCTGTCGCACTTTGAATGACAATTGCGCAGTTATGCAACACTGCAGAACAATAAAGTGGCGCTGTCAGTTAAAAGATATCAAATGTAGTGAAATATGTTTTCTCAAACTAGCAAATTAGTAACAGTGAATAAAGAGAAATGAAACAGACGTGTGTCAACCACATAAAATGTGTCACTAATGCCGCGTACACACGGTCGGAATTCTCGTCAGAAAAAGCTCTGATGGTTTTCCCGTCGGAATTCCGACGGAATTTCACTCAAACTGTCTTGCCTACACACGGTCACACCAAATTCCGACGGTCAGTAACACCACGGCATACAACACGTTCGACTGCGCTATAAAAGGGAAGTGTAATGCTTCTGAGCATGCGTTGAATTGTTTCCGAGCATGCGTCGGAATTTTGCGCGTCGGAATTGCATACACACGATCGGAAAATCCGATAGAAATCGGAAAAATTAAGAACGGGCTCTCAATCCAAAGTCCGTCGGAAATTCCGACAGAAAAAGACCGATGGGCGTACACACGGTCGGAAAATCCGATGAAAAGCTCCCATCGGACTGTTTCCATCGGAAATTCCGACCGTGTGTACGCCGCATTAGTGTCCATATTGTTCATTACTCAAAGTCTACTGTGCAATATGTCTCAAAGACACCAATGTGATATAGCAACATAAATGTCCAAAGACTAATCAAAAAAAATTTGTCTCCAAACAATAAAAAAAAAAAGACAGATGAGTAAAGGTGCACTGCTACATAGTTACATAGTAGTTGAGGTTGAAAAAAAAGACACAAGTCCATCAAGTCCAACCTATGTGTGTGATTATATGTCAGTATTACATTGTATATCCCTGTATGTTGCGGTCGTTCAGGTGCTTATCTAATCGTTTTTTGAAACTATCGATGCTCCCTGCTGAGACCACCGCCTGTGGAAGGGAATTCCACATCCTTGCCGCTCTTACAGTAAAGAACCCTCTACGTAGTTTAACCACTGGGCACTTAAACCCCCTTCCTAACCAGACCAATTTTCAGCTTTCGGTGCTCTCACACTTTGAATGACAATTACTCAGTCATGCAACACTGTACCCAAATACATTTTTTTGTCCTTTTTTTCACACAAATGGAGCTTTCTTTTGGTGGTATTTAATCACCGCTGGGTTTTTTATTTTTTTTGTGCTATAAATGAAAAAAGACTGAAAATTCAGTAAAAAAATTTTTATTGCAGAGTATTGGCGAGTATTGGCAGAGTATTGCAGTGTTGCACAGTGCTGGCAGAGTACTGTCACAGAGCAGTGCTGTGGGCACTACACATCCAGCCCACAGCACTGCTGCCATCTCTCCCCCTCTCCGCTTCTCCCCTCTCACTGTACCGATCGGTACAGAGAGGGAGGGAGGAACCGGCGTCATGACGTGACGCCAGTTTGTTTAATTTGACGGAGTGATCACGTGGTAAACGGCCGTTTACCGTGATGCACCGGGTCATGGATGTTCCCGAGTGCACGCCCCAGGGAGCAAGGTTCTGGGAGGACGTCCCATAAGCCGACCGCGCTGTAGCCGTCTTTCGGCTTTGGCCCAGTCGGCATGTGGTTAAGGTTAAACCTCTTTTCTTCTAATTTTAATGAGTGGCCACGAGTCTTGTTAAACTTCTTTTAAATAGTTGTCTCCCTATTGTGGGGTCACCAGTACGGTATTTGTATATTGAAATGATATCCCCTCTCAAGCGTCTCTTCTCCAGAGAGAATAAGTTCAGTGCTCCCAACCTTTCCTCATAACTAATATCCTCCAGACCCTTTTTTAGCTTTGTTGCCCTTCTTTGTACTCACTCCATTTCCAGTTCATCCTTCCTGAGGACTGGTGCCCAGAACTGGACAGCATACTCCAGGTGTGGCTGGACCAGAGTCTTGTAGAGCGGGAGAATTATCGTTTTATCTCTGGAGTTGATCCCCTTTTTAATGCCAATATTCTGTTTTCTTTGTTAGCAGCAGCTTGGCATTGCATGCCATTGCTGAGCCTATCATCTACTAGGACCCCCAGGTCCTTTTCCATCCTAGATTCCCCCAGAGGTTTCCCCCCCCCCAGTCTATAGATTGCATTCAGATTTTTGCCACCCAAATGCATTATTTTACATTTTTCTACACTGAACCTCATTTGCCATGTAGTTGCCCACCCCATTCATTTGTTCAGATCTTTTTGCAAGGTTTCCACATCCTGCGGAGAAGTTATTGCCCTGCATAGCTTAGTATCGCCCGCAAATACAGAGATTGAACTGTTTATCCCCATCCTCCAGGTCATTTATGAATAAATTAAATAGGATTGGTCCGAGCACAGAACCCTGGGGGACCCCACTACCCACCCCTGACCGTTCCGAGAAATCCCCAGAACCGTTCCCAGTTTTCCTTCATAATGACATCCAATAAAGTGCTTCTGTGTTCCACCGGTGCTCAAAAGTAGAAATAGTGGCCTCTTACCAAATCTCCATGATCTCCAGATTATGAGATCATGAGAACATGAGTTGCAGAGCTTCTTTCAACCTCCAAGGTTCAGGTGAACCTGGAAGGTTGAAGGAAGCTCTGTGACTCACACAGGGTCAGGGTGACACAGTGGTCATCACGTCCACGTTTCTCTCCTCATTGGGTGCCAGCAAGGGTCACATGAGAGGCCTACCATGGGGTTATTCTGGGCTATGCTAGGCACTTTAGATAGGGTCACTGCATCACACACTTTTCTGGAACCGATGACTGACTTAAGTAAACTCTCTCGATGTACTAAACAGGGGCGGCCCGTCCATTAAGGGCACACGGGAGCTGCCCCCTCTATCCATGTGTCCTTCATGCAGGACGCAAGATGCATGAATTCCAATGGGGAGGGGGGGTTGAAACACGTGATTAGAGCCAGAGGCTCTAATAGGCTTCAAAAAAGGTGGGTTCAGGGCGCAGAGCACTGCACTCTGAGCCCACCCAGTTGTGTGACACTAGCGAATGAATATTCATATTTTCAGACTGATTCTCCTCGCAGCCAATCATGAAGCGGGTCTGAGACCCATTTCCTGATTGGCCGAAAGGAGAAGCATTCCGATTGGCCGCCGAGGAGGAGGGAGGAGACTGAAGACACCGTGATGCACTTGGAGGAGAGCATGGGAAGGGGAAGCCGCCCGTGATGCCTTGAGTGTGAAGACCTGTCAGCCACATAGTCAGGCTGCGATGTTCCTATTGCACCTGATCCTGCACCTGATTGGGCGGCACAGTGGTGTAGTGGTTAGCACTCTCGCCTAGCAGTAAAAAGGGTCGCTGGTTCAAATCCCAACCACGACACTACCTGCCTGGAGTTTGCATGTTCTCCCTGTGGGTTTCCTCTAGGTACACCGGTTTCCTCCCACACTCCAAAAACATGCTGGTAGGTTAATTGGCTTCTGTCCAAAATTGGCCCTAGCCTGTATGAATGTGAGTTGGGGACCTTGGATTGTGGGCTCCTTGAGGGTAGGGACCGATGTGAGTGTGCGATGTATGTGTGGAGCACTGCGTAATTGGCAGCGCTATATGGGTACCTTAAATAAATAGGGATAATTGTAGACACGCACCCACACTCACTCAGGTAGAACTGGATGGACTGGTGTCTTTATTCAACCTTACTAACTATGTAACTATGATCAAAAAGTTGTTTTGTTGAGCCTATCTTTTCCCATGCATGCCCCACTAGTTGCACATAGACTATATGGCCAAAAGTTTGTGGACGCATCATAAGCTTGATAGACAGCCCAATACAAACTATGGCCATTAATATAGAGTTGACACCCCTTCCTTTGAAGCTATAACTGACTCCCCTCTTCTGAGAAGACTTTACATGGTATTTTGGAGTGTGTCTGAGGGAATTTAGGCCCCTGAAGCCAAAAAAGCATTTGTGAGGCCATGTGCTGATGTTGGACAAGACGACCTACCTCGCAGTTCACCCCAAAGTTGTGTTCAGTAGGATTGAAGCCAGTGCTCTATGAAGGCCACCCGAGTTCCTCTACACCAAACTTATTAAACCGTGGCTTTATGGAGCTAAGCTTTGTACGCAGGGGCACAGTCATGCTGGAACAGAAAAGGGTCTTCCCCAAATTGTTACCACAATGTTGGAAGAGCGACATTTTCTAAAATGTCTTTGTATGATGTATCAGGAACAGAACCCTCCACTGTAAACACCTGAACTCAATCATTGGGGGTAGGGGGGATGTCAACATATGTTTAGCCATATAGGTAGGTGTGATGGTCAACTGTATACAAAGTTTTATTTTTATATTGTAGTTCCCTTTCCACTGCCACTTGCTGTTGAATGAAACCACTGGTAAGCCACAGGTTAACCCTGTGTAATCTCCAAATTGTGCCCGTGAGAAGCTATGCAATGGTGTACAGCAAACTGCGGCCCACGGGCAGGATGCTACCCTTTGCTTGCCTTGATCCAGCTCTTGGGGCACTATTCCTCCCACTGAAACCATGATAAGGTGCCATTCCTTCCATTGACACCCAACGGTGGAGCATAATTACTCCCACAGACACCAACTGTGGGGCATTCCCATTGACAGCATCAATAAAGCCCTTTTCCTTCCACTGACACCCAATGGTGGAGCATAATTACTCCCACAGACACCAGCTGTGGGGCATTCCCATTGACAGCATCAATGGGGCCCTTTTCCTTCCACTGACACCCAATGGTGGAGCATAATTACTCCCACAGACACCAACTGTGGGGCATTCCCATTGACAGCATCAATGGGGCCCTTTTCCTTCCACTGAAACAACTGACAGGGCATTATTCCTCCAAATGACATCAACGATGGGGCACTATTCCTTCCACTGACATCAACGATGGGGCACTATGCTTCCCACTAATATCAAGGTGGGGCTACTATTCCTCCTGCCACTGACCACAGGTGCCTAAGGAACTGTTTACTGCCACTAACACTGGGACATTTTCTAAACCCACTGGCCACAATCTGGCCCCCTAAAGTCTTAAGAACAGTAAACCAGTCCCTTTTTTTTTTAGAAAGTTTGGAGACCCCTGGTGTACAGTAAAGACTGGGTACAGGTTGGTGATGCCTCCACACCGGGTGACTATTTGCATTTAGTGGGTTTACAGTATCTAACCACTTAGTAAGATAGATAGATAGATAGATAGATAGATAGACCATAAATAGCCAGATAGTCTTAGCCCCCGTACACACGGTCGGAAATTCCGACCTCAAAATCCGTCTGATTTTTTCCGACGGATTTTGTCCAACTCTGATGTTGCATACACACGGTCGGACAAAGTTGTCGGAAAATACGATCATTCTGAACGTGGTGACGTTCGTTGCGTACGATGGAACTACGTAGAGGCTAGTAGCCAATAGCTTTGGTCTCGTAATGTGATCTGAGCATGTGTGGCACTTTGTCCGTCGGAATTCTCTACACACAATCGGAAAAAGTCTGATCGGACTTTGTTGTCGGAAAAAGTCAGATGGAGCCCACACACGGCCGGATTTTCCGACAACATGGTCCGATCGGACATTTTCCATCGAGGTTTCCGACCGTGTGTACGGGGCATTAGAACTGTTTATCGCTAGATTTATCACTAGAGTCCTGGAATATGACAGTTAAGTAAAGGGCTGTGTATCGCAGATATCAGCTGGAAGGTGAAGTATTGGTATAATAGTGTTGTTATTATTATATAACATGTCCCATCATTGCACCCTGACTGAGCCCTATGGCTGCCATCCCAATTCATATCTCATCGGAGGATGTGCCGTCATGCTCACCTGGATTCGCTTTGTAGGATTTGCCCCATGCAGTCAGGACACTCGTAGCTGGAAGACATATCTGGGTGGAGAAAGCTCCAGCTTTGTCACTTGTTGAGATGCAGATCTATCAGCAGCCTCACACCCAGCCATAGCCGTCTGCTGGAGCAAATCCCAGCCAAGATAGGGAAAACAACCCTGCCTGACTTCACCCGGAGGCAATTATCTTCCCAGCTGAAGAACTATGATATCAGGTGCTGAAAATAAATGTCAGGAGAAGGTTCAGCAGGGAGGTTGTGTCACCTGTAAGCATGGAAAATATTCAAGTTTCTCTAAAATGTACCTTCGGTAGGTAAGCAGTTCCACTGGAGTTCCTGGCATTCTCCCAAAACAGTAGAGACACGTCTGCCCTGTTAAAAATGTGGCAAATAAAACAAGATTAAGAGGGACCTGAACTGTGGAAACTATGCCCAGGCCAAGCAAGCAGAGGGCAAAGGACAATCACTAGTATTGCCCGTGGTCCCCTTGCAGCTGATCTTTTCCCCTTTACTGGCTAGTGTGGATGTCTAGTTCTGCACTTTGACTTGACCAATGACCATCTTGGTCTAGGTAGAGCTTTGCTTCCTCATATCAGAGTTGCCCCCCCGATGACTGGCTATCTGATTGTAGCCGGTGCTTACTTTGTAGTGGAGGCATCAAGAGAACCACACAAGTACTGTCCCTTTACAAGACCTTTATACAATAAATCAGCAATTACATTAACACACTCAGGTTAGGTACGTTAACCTCCCTGGCGGTATGATTATGTCTGGAATTTTGTACCAAAAGCGGTACAATTATTTTGCATGGAGGTTTGGCGTTTTATATTGTAGGCATGCAATTCTTATAAATAACTCACTTAAATCTGTCCAAACCAGAGTCTAGTAGACATCCCGGGTATGATAAAGTTTGAAACACAAAATCATAAATTATAATATAATAAATAACTATAAAAATTATTCAATAATGTAATCAAATCAAAAACACTGAAATTTGGTTTTTGGTCTTGCATCCCAATCCAAACTTATTGGGATCCAATAATCCAATATATACATAGCATTGCATCTACGAAACTGCCCAAAGACCCGCTGATCTGTCTTTTCAGTCATTCTCCTCAGGTGACCTCAGACACCTCACCTTGGATACATCTGCGTCTGCTGACGGCCAGGAGGGTCCTCACACGGGCCTGGGCTTCTAACCAAAGCCCATCCCTCTCTATGGTAAAGACAGATCTGAAATCACTCCTGTACCTTGAAAAGTTGGACGCTATGACGCAAAACCTTGGAACTACAAATCGTTTCTATACACGCTGGAAGGCATTTATAGAGCATTCTTTCGGGGACACCAGAAATTCGCCAACTCATGTCCACCTTTCAGTATACCACCTGGTATGCCTAAGGAAATCTTACGAACTCTCTGGGCAAACTAAAGCTGCCCCAATCTAGCCTCAATGCGGGCAATGGAATCTCTCAACCCATCGAAGGGCAGTGTACATTTACCCCTTAAGGGATCTCCTATTACCCCCTACTTTAAAGTCGCCACCCTGGACTGCTCTCCACCAAATATGGGACGCAAAATCTGCATATCCATATAATTAGCACTAGTGTATAGCAATACTTGTTATGCCGCGTACACACGTGCGGACTTTTGCCGGCGGACCTAGTCCAGCGGACAATCCGCCGGACTTTCCAGCTGGCTTCGCCGACTTTCCGAGCGTGTGGACTTGCCCACACACGCGCGGACTTGCCCACACACGCGCGGACTTCTCCGGCGGACAATCCGCCGGCCAAAGTCCGCGGGACTTTTGAAAATCAACGGACTTGCCCACACACGGAGCAGTCCGTTCATTTAGAACGTAACTTCAGGTTACGTAGCTAGCGTAGGCAGTAAATGCCGCCGCGCTAGCTCCGTAACCTGGCATGGATTTAAAGGGACTCCCTACGCTGAAAAACGGCGTGGGGTTCCCCCCAAATCCATGTCAGACCCTTATCCGAGCACGCAGCCTGGCCGGCCAGGAAAGGGGTGGGGACGAACGAGCGCCCCCCCCTCCTGAGCCGTACCAGGCCCGCGTGCCCTCAACATGGGGGGTGCCCTGGGGAAAGGGGGGCCGTGCGGCCCCCCCACCCCAAAGCACCTTGTCCCCATGTTGATGAGGACAAGGGCCTCTTCCCGACAACCCTGGCCGTTGGTTGTCGGGGTCTGCGGGTGGGGGCTTATCGGAATCTGAGAGCCCCCTTTTATAAGGGGGCACTCAGATCCTGGCCCCCCACCCTATGTGAATGAGTATGGGGTACGATGTACCCTTACCCATTCACCTAAGGTGTAAAATGTAAAGTAAAAAAACACCCACACTTTTGAAAAAATAGTTTATTGCACTGCTCCGGGGGTCTTCTCCGTCTTGGGGGTCTTCTCGCCGGACTCCTCCGCCATTTACCAAGCTCTTTTACCGAGCGGAGAAGTCCGGCTACCTTCTTCGTCGTCGCCGCCGTCGTCTGGGGGTCTCGATCCGCCTTCGGGGGTCTTCCGGGGTCTCTTCTGTTCTTGCGGCGGTCGTCGTCTTCCGCGCGCCGGCGCCGCCTTCTTCTTCTTGTTCTTCTTCTTGTTCTTCTTCCGATGTTGACCAGTCGCTGTCTCTGCCCGGAATGCCAGAGCCGCGCTGCGCTGGGACTTATATAGGGACAGGGTCACATGCTCATGTCACATGGTGACCCCGCCCCCTTGCGATGTCACAGTCCCGGAGGATGCTGGGACTGTGACATCGCAAGGGGGCGGGGTCACCATGTGACATGAGCATGTGACCCTGTCCCCTTGTCCCTATATAAGTCCCAGCACAGCGCGGCTCTGGCATTCCGGGCAGAGACAGTGACGGGTCAACATCGGAAGAAGAACAAGAAGAACAAGAAGAAGAACAAGAAGAAGACGGCGGCGCCGGCGGCGCGGAAGACGACGACCGCCGCAAGAACAGAAGAGACCCCGGAAGACCCCCGGCGCTCGTTCGTCCCCACCCCTTTCCTGGCCTGCCGGCTGCGTGCTCGGATAAGGGTCTGACATGGATTTGGCAAGTCCGTTCATTTTCAAAAGTCCGGCGGACTAGCCTACTAACGGCGGGATTGTCCGCCGGACTGCCAAGTCCAGCGGATAATTTTAAAACCAAACTTAAAACTTTGGTCCGCCGGACTTTGGCGCCAAAAAGTCCGCCGACGCCCACACACGAGGGGATTGTCCGCTGGACTTGAGTCCAGAGGATAATCCCGCGGGATTGTCCCTTCGTGTGTACGCGGCATTAGAATCACCTATATCCCCTCACAAGAATGTACTATAATTTGAGCAACCCACAAGAATGTCTGCTTGCATTGTATTTAATGTGTTTATTTCTCTGAACACTGTTGTAATATCGGGATTGGAATAAAAAAATAAAAAAATACTGAAATTTGCTCAGTTGCAGAATAGTCGCTGTCATTAGATTTAGCGTTTGATGATGAATTGTGATTATAATTTATTATCGTTGTTTTCTAGCTGGTCTAAAACCACTTTTGACATAAAGGGACACTTTTTGGTTGCTATGGACAATCTCCAGTTTCCAGGCAAATTTTTTTCTATTTATTATATAAAACTACATGCAGGGCACTGGGCAGACCACTAGGGACAAAGGGGATGTTATTTTTTTTATACAGTTCTGTAATCTGTAAGATTACAGTACTTTATGTGTTTTTTTGTGTTTTAACTTTTTTGAATTTGGCGCCAATCTCCACTCCCGTGCGTCGTAATGTCGCAGGGAACGGAGATCAGCGGCACTCGGGCACTGTGTGAATCGAGCGGAGGAGCACGCACACACAGCGGGGAGACATCACAGGATCCAGGGGACAAGGTAAGTAACTTCCCCTGTATGCTGCAATGCAAGCCCGAGTCTGGCTTATGGTACAGAAGTTCCCACCCCGAGCCAGACTCGGGAATACCGCCAGGGAGGTTAACAGCAAACATGAATTTAGGTTTGACGGTCCTTCTTATCATTTAAGAAGGCCAACAAGAGTTACTGTTCTCAAACTTTGTAATGTTTGTGACAATGGTTCCCAACCTCTGTCTTCAAGTGCCCCCAAAAGGCCATGTTTCGGGAATGTTTTGGAAATTTCCTTTAGATAAAATTGCTGTCATCCATACCGAACCATTGACATCCTCCTGTACCTTTTGTATTGAACTGCACTGTAATTGTGTTGTCCCCCCTATACATTGTAAAGTGCTGCGTAAACTGTTGGCGCTATATAAATCGTGTATAATAATAATTGACATTGATGTAAGGCAGTGGTCCCCAAACTGCGACCCGGGGGCCAGATGCGGCCCTTTGCTTCCTTTTATCTGGCCCTTGTGGCACTATTTCATCCACTGATACCAACAATTGGGCATAATTCCCCTCACTAAAACCAATGAAGGAGCACTATTCCTCCCAATGACAGCAACGATGGGGCACATGTCTTCCCAATGACACCAATGATAGAGGCACAACTTTTCCCAATGACACCAACACTGAGGCCCAATGACACCAATGATGGGGCACAATATCTTCCAATGACACCAACAATGGAGCCAAATGACACCAATGATAGAACACAATTCCTCCCACTCAGGCCCAATGACACCAATGATGGGGCACAATTTCTCCCAATGACACCTACAATGGGGCACAATTCCTCCCACTGACACCAATGATGGGGTACAATATCTCCCAACGACACCAACAATGGGGCCAAATGACACCAATGATAGAACACAATTCCTCCCACTCGCGCCAATGATGGGGCACAATACCTCCCACTGACGCCAACAATGGGGCACAATTCCTCCCACTGACACCAAAGATGGGTCATTGTTTTTTCTCACTGCCGTCTGGACCTTTTTTTACCAGTATCCACAGTCCGACCCCCCTTAAGCCTGAAGGACAGTAAACTGGCCCTTTGTTTAGAAAGTTTGGAGACCCCCTGATCTAAAGCACCTGTACAAGGTGAAGGAAATCTTGAAAACATGACCTGTTGGGGGTACTTAATGAGGAACTCCAGTCCCCCCCCCCCCCCCCCCAAAAAAAATGTAAAGTCAGCAGCTATAAAATACTGTAGCTGCTGACTTAATATAAGGACACTCACCTGTCCAGGTATCCAGCGAGCTCCTCACCAGAGCCAATTCTTTAAATGGCTTTGGGTCCAGGCGCTAGCATCTTACGTAATGAAAACCGGCAAAAAAAAAGGCTCTCGGATGCCATATGGCTTCTTGGTTTTCCGTTTCCTTTGCCAACTAGAACAGAAACCACCCCAAAACAGGCTCCTTTCCCATAAGGAGAATAAGGGAACACAACACCCGACCTCTGGGAATACACCTTCTTCTAGAAGGTTGGACATTAGACAGAAGTTTCATCTTTGGGTGGGAAGCTTGCAAGGAAAGATGAACGAACTTCAATTGTGGTTTGGCCGAACTTTTGAAAAACTTGCAGGTTTCCTGAAATTCTGAATTCCTAAAACAGATGTCCAATTTAATTCAATAGGAACCAGAACCAAACTCCATAAACAGCAAATTACAGAGCAGCAAACAATGTAAAACTGTGCAGAATGATTTGGGATGCTCCTGGAAGCCCAGCCTAATGCCGCGTACACACGGTTGGAATTCTCGTCGGAGAAAGCTCTGATGGTTTTCCCGTCGGAATTCCGACGGAATTTCCACAAACTGTCTTGCCTACACACGGTCACACCAAATTCCGATGGTCAATAACACCGCGGCATACAACCCATTTGACGGCACTATAAAAGGGAAGTTTAATGCTTCCGAGCATGCGTTAAATTGTTTCCGAGCATGCGTCGGAATTTTGCGTGTCGGAATTGCATACACACGATCGGAAAATCCGATAGAAAGGTTTTCCGTCGGAAAAATTAAGAACAGGTTCTCAATCCAAATTCCGTCGGAAATTCCAACAGAAAAAGACTGATGGGCATACACATGGTCGGATAAACCGATGAAAAGCTCCCATCGGAAATTCCGACCGTGTGTACGCGGCATTAGGAGAAGATGGGCCAATAATGGAAAAAATAGGACAAAGTCTGGAGAATTCAGAAAGGCCAGCAAAAGCTCCTACCAGGAATCCCATAAAAAATTGTGCCAGAAATACTAAGATAGAATAGGATGGGCAATGGTGGCACTGCCAGTGAAACTTAGGGTGCTCAGGCAAGAACAGAAGCAGATTTAGAGTGACCTGGGGTATTTCTGAAAACTATAACGAACAGCCAAAAATAACATCAAAATTTGGATTTGGCTCGGGACCTCTGAACTTATGAAATTTGGTCCGAATTTAGAGTGGCTCGGGGAGGCTGGATGACTCATCAAGCAGCACCTCTGGTACCTCCCCTTACTTGCTGGAACCTTGGAGAAGCTTCCAGAAGAATGGGTGGGAGGTTAGGATGGGGCTGCTTGGAGTATTGAGGAGGGCCCCAGCCAATCCCCAGCAAGTGGGCTGGTAGGGGGCGGTCACCTCTTAAAAACTCTGGGTCATGCCAGCAGGGGGAGTCGGGTGGAAGCTGGAGATGGAGTGCTGACGAGGCTGTTGGTGGCCCTTGAGGGTGACCCCTAGTCTGGTGGGGGGTGACCTCGGTCCTGGGCTCGGGTGCTGGAGGGACCCTCTACAACACAAGGAGGACTCCTTTCATGGATGCACAGGAGCAAGTGTGAGCACAGCGGGAGCGAGTCAGCATGTCCAGGAGAACTCCAGGAGAAGTCAGCCGGGTGGGCTGGTGAGTGTGTAGTCTGGGAGGACAGTGGAGAAGTTAGCCAGGTGGGCTAGTGAAAGAGGCAGCTGCAGCCAGGCGGGTTGGCAGTCCCTGAAAAGGTGGTGCTGGGATCCGTAGCCAGAGGGATGTAAGCTGGACACTGTATTTTGCTACACAACCCAAGGGGCCCGGGGCCTCTGCCTGTAAAGGGCTTTTCCTCCAAAATCTGACTGTTGCCTTTTTTTTCAGATTAACTATCAGTATGCCAGCTAGGATTTTCTGCAAGCAAGTCTGCTGGAGGAAGCAGTGCAGTGTATATACTGTAGACTGTACATAGGAAAGTTGTCCCTGAAAAGTTGTTCAAAGTCAAGTGGGCATCCCATAATACCCCTAACCCCATCCAAGTTTTATCCCCTTAAAAAAAATAAAAAATAACAAGCACTGGACTGTTCTCTAATTCTGGGAGCCTGTGGAAATTCAGTGTGCCTGGCTGTGTAGGGTGGGGGATCCCAACTCACAAGCAGCTCATACGTGGGGTGCATTACACATACACTATATTACCAAAAGTATTGGGACACCTGCCTTTACACACACATGAACTTTAATGACATCCCAGTCTTAGTCCGTAGGGTTCAATAATGAGTTGGCCGACCCTTTGCAGCTATAACAGCTTCAACTCTTCTGGGAAGGCCGTCCACAAGGTTCAGCAGTGTGTCTGTGGGAATGTTTGACCATTCTTCCAGAAGCGCATTTGTGAGGTCAGGGCACTGATGTTGGACGAGAAGGCCTGACTTGCAGTCTCCGCTCTAATTTATCCCAGAGATGTTCTATCGGGTTGAGATCAGGCCAGTCAAGTTCCTCCACCCCAAACTCGTTTATCCATGTCTTCATGGACCTTGCCTCCATTATTGCAGCTTTTTTTTGGCGGTAACATTTCAGTACTGTATCCTAGGGGGGTCTTTCTATTGGGCACGGTTGCTGATGATGCTGATGATGTCAGCTGCGTCCATCCCAGTCGGGGGGGGGGGGGGGGGGGGGTAGTCCACGCCTGATGCTGGCTAACTGTGATTTCACTCCATTAACCCTTTCATTCAGGAGGCCCAACATGGAGTGGTTAACAGAATGACAATTTGAAATACGGAAACCTAATTTTTCGGATTAGTGGCACACATTTGATGAGATCACATGAGGTCAAATGTTTTGGAAAATCAGAAATCTTTGCCCTCGGGGCACATGCAAAACATGGTGTAATGGATATGATAATGAGAATCTGCCATGACGGTGTGGATATAAATATCGCACGGTGACTAAGTCTTGGATGAGAACGCTGTTACGTAAAAGCACCAGATCTGTAGGGTGAGGAGGAACTGTGAAGATGCTGCCAGCAGTAGAATAGATTAAGGTGACGGGGAGCTGTAAGCCCTTCCAGCTCTAAGGGACTACAAGTCTCAGCAGGTCCCACATGTCCATGATTTCCAGAGACCGGCCCCGGGCTTTGAAATTTGCCTCTAAAAGCATTTGTTTTCTGGAAACAGCGGTGTAGAAGTAGGGCCTCTGTTTGAGGTTGTGGCTCCTCTTTATTGCCACCCTTACCGGCACATAGAGAGGTATTGGACGATTCCGTCCTTCGGAGCAGAGCTACATAGAGGAGCTGCTTTGGGCAGTTTGGCCCATGTCCTCTTCACTTAGTGATGTGACACAAGTTATTGCTTTACATACACACGGGCAAAAAAATTTAGACATCCTTCCAAATGATGGAGTTCAGGTGTTTCCAGTGAAGGGTGCTGTTAAAACAAAGACCATGCAAAGACATTTTAGACAATCGTGCGCTTAAAAATTCGTAATAACAGTTTGGTGAAGGACCCTTTCTGTTCCACCATGACTGTGCCCCTGTGTACAAAACCAGCTCCATAAAGGTATGATTTGTAGACATGTGCACTGACAAAAAATTTGTTCATTTTCGTTTTCGTTTCATTCGTTTTTTTGCGGAATTCGGAAAATTTTGGGAATTTTCACATTTCTATTTTTCGTATTTCCCAATTTCCGAATTTTCGTATTTCCGAATTTTCGAATTTCCGAATTTCGTATTTTCGTATTTCTGAATTTAGAATTTCCAAATTTCCGAATTTCGTATTTTTGGATTTTCGGATTTACGAACTTCCGAATTTCCGAATTTAGAATTTTCGTATTTTCGGATTTACGAACTTCCGAATTTACGAATTTCGTATTTTTGGATTTCCGAATTTCGGATTTTCGGATTTACGAACTTCCGAATTTATGAATTTAGAATTTTTGTATTTTCGGATTTACGAACTTACGAATTTACGAATTATCGAATTTACGAATTATCGAATTTCCAGGAATTCGGGAATTTAAAGATTTGAAAATCCCAAAATTTGAAAATCTGAAAAAAAGAAAGAAAGTCAGTTTAATTAATAACTAACTATTAAATTAACGAGTATGAATTTATCCGAAGTTACGAATTATCTGAAATAACGAATGCCGCATCTAAACAAATGTGACGGAACAAATTAATAATAAATAATTAATAATAATAAAAAGGTTTTATTATTATTATTGTTATTTATTATTATTAATTTGTTCAGTTCCATTTGGTTAGATGTGGCATTCGTTATTTCAGATAATTTGTAACTTCGGTAAATTCATACTCGTTAATTTAATAGTTAGTTATTAATTAAACTGATTTTCTTTCTTTTTTTCAGATTTTCGATTTTTTCAAATTTTTGAATTTCCGAATTCCGAAAATTCTGAATTCCGAAAATCAGAAATTCGGAGATTTGGAAATTCGAAAATTCGGAAATCCGAAAATTCGGAATTCCGAAATTCGAAAATTCGGAAATTCAGAAATTCGGAAACCCGAAAATATGAAATTCGGAAATTCGGAAATTAAAAATTCTGAAGTTCGGAAATCCGAAAATGCGAAATTCAGAAATTCGTCATTTCGCAAATTTTGAAATTCGGAAATTGAAAAATTCGGAAATTCTGAATTAACGAATTTGTCAAAATTCGTTAAAAAACGAATTAGGAACTAATTTCACATGTCTAATGATTTGATGAGTTTGGTGTGGAGGAACTTGAGAGGCCTAACCGTAACCCTACTGAATACTTTTTGGATGAATTGGAACACCAATTGAGCCAGTTCAATGAGTTTGGTGTGGAGGAACTTGAGTGTCCTGACCTTACCCTACTGAATAACCTTGAGATAAATGATGTAGCGCCAACTCCTGACGAGCACGCGCTATGTATTTTTCAAAAGTAATATTCCTGAAACCACAGTTGGGTTTTGGGGCTAATTATGCCAAATTATGGTTTCGGTACCAGTCTGGTTGGACAGCACTGAGTCCTACTTGGCCGCAGGTGTCGCTGTCACCGCCGGCAAATATGGGAACGCAGTTTGGTCAGGTGTATTGGATACCCCTCTTTCTCTCGGAACCATCCCAGTGGGAGTGTCGCCCTGCTGTGTATTCTGGGAGAAGATATTTAAGGTACTGAGATCACGTGTTTCGGGGTTTCGGTCCAGTCCAGAAGATATTTTCTGTCTGTTTGGTCCTGGTCCTCCTGACCAGCCCCTATGGCCCTCCTGGCCTGGGGTGCGGATCCATGCAATTCTGAAAAAGATGCAAAAAGAGGCTCGGTCCTTAAGTGGTTAAATTAGTAAACCGAAGAGCATGCAATCAGTCTTTTCTTGACGACGAGACATTGTAGAGAGGCAGCGGATGGGAGTCGCGTTGCCCAGACTCCCGGGGAACGGCGGCACGACAGGGCCTCTTTCAATATTTGGAGTCTGGAAAATCCACACGGCTCTCCTGTTCTCCGTGTGTGTGTTTCCTATTTGTAACATTTAACAATCTTTATTTTTGGAACACGGCATAAAAGAAAAACGGTGGAATCCCGAATTCCCCTCGCAAATGCCAAACATAACCAAGTGCAGATGCAGCGTCTGTACAAATCCCCGACGTTCAAAGCAATAAAAATCCCTTCCCCGGTAACAACGAACGCATAATAAATAGCTGATGGATTTTGCGTCGTCTCACCTTCAGATTTCCCCCGTCTGCCGGTTACATATGTATTTATACAATAAAATATCCCGGCCATATGTTCCGGAGAAAGGAGGCTTCCGCTTTTGTTTCATGATGTAACCGAATCATTGATGCAATTATTCTCAAATAAACCCGGCTAATCTAGAGTGCACCCGAGGGGATAACTGTACGCCAATGAGGACCGCACTGCGGCGCCGCAGTATAGACTTGTGCACTGATAATAAAAATGTGTTCTTTTTCGTTTCACTCGTTTTTTTGCTTTTCTAGGAAATTCGAAAATTCGCAATTTGGAAATTTGGAAATTCAAATTTTCTAATTTCCGAATTTTCAAATTTTCAGAAATTTGAAAATGTGAAAATTCGGAAATTTTTAAATTTTCGAATTCCGAATTTCCGTATTTTTGAAAATCTGAAAAAAAAGAAAGAAAATCTGTAAAATTCTAAATAATAACTAATAATAACTAACTATTAAATTATAGGTATTGGAATTTCCTTTTAAAATTTGGCTTTTTGTGAACGTTAATACAAATTTGGAAATTTCTGAAATTGAAAAATTCGGAAACTCAGAAATTTCGGAATTTACAAATTTGTCAAAATTAGTTAAAAAAATTATTTGTAACTAAATGAATTGCATATGTCTATTTATTAAGACATAACATGGTTTAAAAAAAAACTTCGGATGAGAACTATATGCATGAAGTCTTAAAGCTCACAATCAGAGTTTCCAAATTTCTGAGATTTCTGAAATTCTGAGATTTCCGAAATTCTGAGATTTCCGAAATTCTGAGATTTCCGAAATTCAAAAATTTCAGAAATTCGGAAACTCTAAATTCAAAATTCGGAAATTCGATATTTCGGAAATTGGAAAATTTCTGAAATGTCTGAAATTTGAAAATGTCTGAAATTTGTAAATTTCTGAAATTTGAAAATTTCTGAAATTTGAAAATTTCTGAAATTTGAAAATTTCAGAAATTTGAAAATTTGAAAATTTCTGAAATTTTCAAATTTTCAAATTTCAGAAATTTTCAAATTTCAGAAATTTCAGAAATTTTCAAATTTCAGAAATTTCTGAAATTTTCCAATTTCAGAAATTTCAGAAATTTTCCAATTTCAGAAATTTTCAAATTTCAGACATTTTTTAAATTTGAAAATCCGAAAATAAGAATAAAAATCCAAAAATTCGAAAACGTGAAAATCTGAAATAACTAATAATTACTACCCCCCCCTCCCCAAATGTAAGTGTTAAATGCTTAAGGGCTCATTCACACCAGGAGGTACGTCCAAACTTTTTTGCATGTTCCTGGCCATCATGTTTTGGGGCAGCCCATTATTTTCAAAAATGGAAAGGAAAGCAAGGGTAGAAGAGGAGAGGGGAGCAAAGGGAGAAAGGGGAAAAGAGAAGAGAAGAGCAAGGGGAAGAGGATGAGGAAGTGAGGGAGGGGTGGAAAAAAGGAATAGGATGTGAAGGGAGGAGAGGGGTGGGGAGGAGAGGAGTGAAGTGGAGAAAAGGAGGGGAGGGGGTGGAGAAAAGGAGGGGATAAGAGAGGAGATGAGAGAAGAATGAGAAGTAATAAAAGGGAAAAGTGGAAAGGAAAGCAAGGGAAGAAGATGGGAGCAAAGGGAGAAAGGGGAAAGGAGTAAAGAGAAGAGCAAGGGGAAGAGGACGAGGAAGTGAGGGAGGGGAGGGGAGGAGAGGAGAGGAGAGGTATCAAAGGGGAAAATTGGAAAGGAAAGCAAGGGAAGAAGAGGAAGGAAAGGAAAAAGGTGTGAAAGAAAAAAAGGGAGAAGTGGAGAGGAGAAGAGGGGAGAGAGCAAGGCGAGCAAGGGGAGAAAGGGGAAAGGAGCAAGGGGAGAAAGGGGAGAGGAGAAGAGAAGAGAAAGGGGAAGAGGATGAGGAAGTGAGGGGAGAAAAGAGAGAGGAAAGGAGAGAAGAGGAAAATGAAGGGGAGGAAAAATAAAGAGAAGGACGAGTAACAAAAGGGAGGAGTGGGGAGAAGAGAGGGAGGGGAGGAGAGGAGAGGTATCAAAGGGGAAAATTGGAAAGGAAAGCAAGGGAAGAAGAGGAAGGAAAGGAAAAGGGTGTGAAAGAAAAAAAGGTAGAAGTGGAGAGGAGAAGAGGGGAGAGAGCAAGGGGAGAAAGGGGAGAAAGGGGAAAGGAGCAAGGGGAGAAAGGGGAGAGGAGAAGAGAAGAGAAAGGGGAAGAGGATGAGGAAGTGAGGGGAGAAAAGAAAGAGGAAAGGAGGGAAGAGGGAAATGAAGGGGAGGAAAAATAAAGAGAAGGACAAGTAACAAAAAGGAGGAGTGGAGAGAAGCGAGGGGAGAAGAGAGGGAGGGGAGAAGAGAGGGAGGGAAAGGAAAAGGGAAAGGAAAGAAAAAAGAAGGGGAAGGGAAGAAAAAATGGATACGATTTTGTCATGTAGAGGCCCAATCTCTAAGCAGTCCCTCCTCCAATGATTTTGTCATGTAGAGGCCCAATCTCCAAGCAGTCCCTCCTCCAATGATTTTGTCATGTAGAGGCCCAATCTCCAAGCAGTCCCTCCTCCAATGATTTTGTCATGTAGAGGCCCAATCTCCAAGCAGTCCCTCCTCCAATGATTTTGTCATGTAGAGGACCAATCTCCAAGTAGTCCCTCCTCCAATGACCACTAATACAGGCTGGTCACCAGTATAGATGGTAATCATGGTTTCCTATTGTGGATCTCATATGTGGAATTTTCCCAGCTGTGGAAATGTTGGCATAAGATGACACCAGCACTCTGTAAATATATATATTTTAGATGTTTGATTTATTTAATAAAAGAACAATTCTCCCCGTGCCGAGCCCCGGCTGAAGCTTTCACTTCCTGCTGATGTTGCAAACCTTTGAATGAATGTGGGGAGTGCCTGCGGGAGCGCGCTATCTGTGCAGGGAATTAAACCATCAAGTCGTGGCAGGTCCTGCAACAAACTCGTCTTACAAAACACATTTACGAAACCTTTTCCCTGGGATTTTACGAGCAGATTTAAGTCCTTTCTGACAGCGTTCGCAGTTTGTGTTGTTTTGGAAAAATTTAAAGGAAAATTCCATCTTTAAAGCAGAACTCCGAGCACAGAGATATTTGTAAAGCTCTGGTCGGAATATGAGAGCTGTGGGTCTCATAGCCAGAAGTACTAGTATCATTTATACCCCCCCTCCCCCACTCCCTTGGTCATTCATTGGACGCCTTGTATTCTGGGAGATTTTAGCAGTTAGTTTCACATACTTAAACCCTTCTCTACTCTATATGGCTTCAGATATACACTGCATTGTCAATAGTATTGGGACGCCTGCCTTTACACCCACATGAACTTTAATGGCATCCCTGTCTTGGTCCGTAGGGTTCAATATTGAGTTGGCCCACCCTTTGCAGCCATAACAGCTTCAACTCTTCTGGGAAGGCCGTCCACAAGGTTTAGGAGTGTGTCTATGGGAATATTTGATCATTCTTCCAGAAGAGCATTTGTGAGGTCAGGCTCTAAAGTTGGGCGAGAAGACCTGGCTCGCAGTTTCCGCTCTAATTCATCCCAAAGGTGTTCTATCGGGTTGAGGTCAGCACTTTGTGCAGGTCAGTCAAGTTACTCCACCCCAAACTCACTTATCCATGTCTTTATGGACCTTGCTTTGTGCACTGGTGGACAGTCATGTTGGACCAGGAAGGGGCCATCCCCAAACTGTTCCCACAAAGTTGGGAGCATGAAATTGTCCAAAATGTCTTGGTATGCTGATGCCCTGATGCCCTTACTGGAACTAAGGGGCCAAGCCCAAGCCCTGAAAAAAAAAAAACCCACACCATATCCCCCTTCCACCAAATGATTTGACAAATGACCAGTGCACAAAGCAAGGTCCATAAAGACACAGGTGAGCGAGTTTGGGGTGGAGGAACTTGACTGGCCTGCACAGAGTCCTGACCCATACCTGATAGAACACCTTTGGGATAATTTAGAGCAGAGACTGCGAGCCAGACCTTCTCGTCCAACATTAGTGGCTGACCTCACAAATGTGCTTCTGGAAGAATGGTCAAACATTCCCATAGACACACTCCTAAACCTTGTGGACGGCCTTCCCAGAAGAGTTGAAGCTGTTATAGCTGCAAAGGGTGGGCCAACTCAATATTGAACCCTACGGACCAAGACCGGGATGCCATTAAAAAAAAAAATTAAAAGTCAGCAGCTACAAATACTGCGGCTGCAGACTTTTAATAATCGGACACTTACCTGTCTCAGGGTCCATCGATGCGGGGGATCAAAGCCCCGCTCTCCCCCCCTCTGTTCGACGGCGCTGGCATTGTAACTGTGGGCACCCGGCCTGTGAGTGGCCGCGCGATCATCTGGGACCTGTCACGTGTCCCAGATGATTGACAAGAGGGAGGGGGCAGAGCTGAGCCCTTTCTGCGCCGAGGGGAAGTGATGTCACCAGCCCAGGCACTGAAGGAGGCAGACTACAAGGGACCCCCTAGCAACAGCCATTTAGAGGTGAGTTAAAAGAAAAAAAAATTCCAAATGTTTTTTTTATTTTTATTTTTAGGAACATTCATGCTTTTTTTTTTTTTTGGGTGCAACCCCACTTTAACCACCTCAGTACAGGGAATTTTCACCCCCTTCCTGACCAAGCCATTTTTCAGCTTTCGGCACTGTCACACTTTGAATGACAATTGCGCGGTGATAAAACACTGTACCCAAATGAAATTGTTATCATTTTGTCCCCACAAGAGCTTTCTTTTGGTGGTATTTGATCACCTCTGCGGTTTTTATATTCTGCGCTATAAACAAAAGAAGAGGGACAAGTTTTAAAAAAAAAACTATATTTTTTACTTTTTGCTATAATAAATATCCCCCAAAAAAATATAAAAAAACGTTTTTTCCTCAGTTTAGGCCGATACGTATTCTTCTAGATATTTTTGGTAAAAAAAAATCGCAATAAGCGTATATTGATTGGTTTGCGCAAAAGTTATAGCGTCTACAAAATAGGGGATCGATTTATAGCATTTTATTATTATTTTTTTTTAACTAGTAATGGCGGCGATCTGCTATTTTTATCGTGACTGCGATATTTTGGCGGACATATCGGACACTTTTGACACATTTTTGGGACCATTCACATTTATACAGCGATCCGTGCTATAAAAATGCATTGATTACTGTATAAATGTGACTGGCAGGGAAGGGGTTAACCACTAGGGGGCGCTGAAGGGGTTAATATATTCCCTGGGAGTGATTCTTACTGTGGGGGGAGGGGATTCACAAGGGGAGGAGACCGATCGGTGTTTCTCTGTTTTCAATCGCGGGTGCCCGGCGGACATCGCGGCCGCTGGGCACGCGCATCGCGTGCCCAGTGACACGGCGGGGTCGTGCGCGCGCTCCATGGAGGTAGGGCAGTTTTTAAGGCAGGGCAAAAGGGGCAGCTGCCCTTGGCCCTGTCATTGTTGTGGGCCCAAAGCAGCTGCCTCATACTTGCCAACTATCCTGTTTTAAATTCCCTCGCCCCTTGAGGTTTTAGTCCTGTGCTGTGTCCCAATATCTCAGTGTGAATTGGTGCTACTAATGCTGCCCAGCTCTGCCCTATTGTTGTGTACAGAAGACTCACCTGCAGACCCTGTGTTTACATGTAAATTACCAGCATTCATATGTAAATTCATATGTAAATAGCGGCGGCATTCATATGTAAATAGCGACTGGCGGCATTGATATGTATATCATGCCCCCCTGAGGTCATATCCACAGTAATCTCTATCAACCAATCAGAAAGCAGAAATCATGTGCTGTAACCTCTAGCAACTAACCAGTAAGCTGTAATGTGTGCTGTAACCTCTGACAACCAGTCAGTGAGCGGTAATGATACACTGTAACCTCTAGCAGCCAGTCAGTGAGCGGTAATGATACACTGTAACCTCTGGCAACCAATCGCAATCACTGCCTGATCTGATTCAGTAAACTGATTTTGAGTCTAGCTGCTACTTATTGTATGTCTCAGAGCAAGTGGAGAGCAAAACTGCATGGGGGGGGGGGGGCAAGAAAAGTTTTGCCCAGGGTCCAATCAATATTAAAGACAGCCCTGCCTGGAGGGCCGGGAAGGGGAGGATGTCATATGACGCCCTCCCGCCCTGAGAGCTGCGCCACCTGGCCGTCAATAGGCAGCCGGCGCTCAGCTACTGGTTAAAGTTCATGTGTGTGTAAAGGCAGGCGTCCCAATACTTTTGACACTATAGTGTACTTTACATCTGACTTCCGGCCTCCAGTCTTGCACAGTTGTACAGACTCCTCTCCCGCAATGGCTTACTCTTTCACTGCACACTGTGAGCTTCTCGTAATCTGCATTAGAACCTGTTTTCAAACCAGAGTTCAGTGTCATTTTATGATCACATTTCTACTTTATTTATTCCATAAAACTCGCACAAAGCCGGAGCTGCGATTTAGAAGGCAACATTTCTATTTTGCAGATTTCGGCTTGTTTTGCTCGGGATGAAAATACCATATGGGGCTTTCTAGAAAGCAGATTTCTTCTCTATATTTGTCCCCATTGCAAGTTATCCAATCCAATGCTGGCTGCGGAATTTGGATTCGGAACGTGAAAAACAGATATAGACTTGCCACAAAAATAAGTTGTTGTAAATCCCAGATGGTTTCTGGGTGGCATCGGGGAAAATATGGAGACGGGCCAGTCCCAGGACGGCTGAGTAAGCGCACCAGCTGGTTCTGCTGCCATGCCCAGCCATGTTTGTGCAAAGTTTTCTCGCAGCAATCTGTATTCTTCTGTGTTATCAAACGACCGCACATACCGACAATGACAGACCGACCGCACATACCGACAATGACAGACCGACCGCACATACCGACAATGACAGACCGACCGCCAATGTGGACAACGCTTTACCGCATCATCAGCTGCAATATTACGTATAGAAGGGTAAAGTTTTGGTGAATAAGAACCTTGTATTGAAATTCCATACCGGGATCACCTCTGCACTGTAGCACATTAAATTTGTAGAAAGTTCATTTACAGTCAGGTCCATAAATATTGGGACATCGACACAATTCTAATCTTTTTGGCTCTATATAGTGAATATTCCTTGAGATGAATTGATTTAAAAACGGTTTAAAGCACTTACAAAACTTGTAAGAGAAGAACGTCAGCTTAGACTACAACTCCCAGAATTTCGATAAGCGTCCACGCATGTGTGGTGACGTCACGGTTTCCAGCTCCGCCCTGCGCACGTTTTGCCAAATATGACGTCTTTAGGGGCACGGAATATATCTAAATATATGGGATGCAGCTTTCTATTTACATATACAGTCAGGTCCATAAATATTGGGACAGCGACACAATTCTAATATGTTTGGCTCTATACACCACCACAATGGATTTGAAATAAAACGAACAAGATGCGCTTTAACTGCAGACTTCCAGCTTTAATTTGAGGGTATTTACATCCAAATCAGGTGAACGGTGTAGGAATTACAACAGTTTGTATATGTGCCTCCTACTTTTTAAAGGGACCAAAATTAATGGGACAATTGGCTGCTCAGCTGTTCCATGGCCAGGTGTGTGTTCTTCCCTCATTATCCCGTTTACAAGGAGCAGATAAAAGGTCCAGAGTTCATTTCAAGTGTGCCATTTGCATTTGGAATCTGTTGCTGTCAACTCTCAATATGAGATCCAAAGAGCTGTCACTATCAGTGAAGCCATCATTAGGCTGAAAAAAAAACAAAACAAACCCATCAGAGAGATAGCAAAAACATTAGGTGTGGCCAAATCAACTGTTTGGAACATCCTAAAAAAGAAAGAACGCACCGGTGAGCTCAACAACACCAAAAGACCACGGAAAACAACTGTGGTGGATGACCGAAGAATTCTTTCTCTGGTGAAGAAAACACCCTTCACAACAGTTGGCCAGATCAAGAACACTCCCCAGGAGGTAGGTGTATGTGTGGAACACTCTCTCCAGGAGGTAGGTGTATGTGTGGAACACTCTCCAGGAGGTAGGTCCATGTGTGGAACACTCCCCAGGAGGTAGGTGTATGTGTGGAACACTCCCCAGGAGGTAGGTGTATGTGTGTCAGTCAACAATCAAGAGAAGACTTCACCAGAGTGAATACAGAGGGTTCACCACAAGATGTAAACCATTGGTGAGCCTCAAAAACAGGAAGGCCAGATTAGAGTTTGTCAAACATCTAAAAAAGCCTTCACAGTTCTGGAAGAACATCCTATGGACAGATGAGATCAACTTGTACCGGAGTGATGGGAAGAGAAGAGTATGGAGAAGGAAAGGAACTGCTCATGATCCAAAGCATACCACCTCATCTGTGAAGCATGGTGGTGGTAGTGTCATGGTGTGGGCATGTATGGCTGCCAATGGAACTGGTTCTCTTGTATTTATTGATGATGTGACTGCTGACAAAATCAGCAGGATGAATTCTGAAGTGTTTCGGGGAATATTATCTGCTCATATTCAGCAAAATGCTTCAGAGCTCACTGGACGGCGCTTCACAGTGCAGATGGACAATGACCCGAAGCATACTGCGAAAGCAACCAAAGAGTTTTTTAAGGGAAAGAAGTGGAAGGTTATGCAATGGCCAAGTCAATCACCTGACCTGAATCCGATTGAGCATTTCACTGGCTGAAGACAAAACTGAAGGGAAAATGCCCCAAGAACAAGCAGGAACTGAAGACGGTTGCAGTAGAGGCCTGGCAGAGCCTCACCAGGGATGAAGCCCGGCGTCTGGTGATGTCTATGCGTTCCGGACTTCAGGATGTAATTGACCGCAAAGGATTTGCAACCAAGTATTAAAAAGTGAAAGTTTGATGGATGATTGTTAATCTGTCCCATTACTTTTGGTCCCTTAAAAAGTGTGAGTCACATATACAAACCGTTATAATTCCTACACCGTTCAGCTGATTTGGATGTAAATACCCTCAAATTAAAGCTGAAAGTCTGCAGTTAAAGCCCATCTTGTTCGGTTCAAATCCATTGTGGTGGTGCATAGAGCCAAAAAGATTAGAATTGTGTTGATGTCCTTATATTTATGGACCTGACTGTATATGTAAACAGAAAGTTGCATCTCATATATTTAGATATATTCTGTGCCCCTAAAGACGTCATATTTGGCAAAACGTGCCCAGGGCGGAGCTGGATATCGCGACGTCTCCACACATGCATGGACGCTTATTGGAATTCTAGGAGTTGTAGTCTATGCTGACGTTCTTCTCTTACAAGTTTTGTAAGTGCTTTAAACCGTTTTTAAATCAATTCATCTCAAGGAATGTACACTATGGGGGGTTATTTACTAATGCTTGAGAGTGCAAAATCTGATGCAGCTCTGCATAGAAACCAATCAGCTTCCAGGTTTTATTGCCAAAGCTTAATTGAACACGCCAAAGTTAGAAGCTGACTGGCTACCATGCACAGCTGCACCAAATTCTAAATGCTCCAGTTTTAGTAAATCAGCTGTACTTCTGAGCAGGGGTGGACTGACAACTCATGGGGCCCCCGGGCAATAGGAGATTATGGGGCCCCGGGCAATAGGAGATTATAGGGCCCCTGGGCAATAGGAGATTATGGGGCCCCTGGGCAATAGGAGATTATGGGGCCCCGGGCAATAGGAGATTATGGGGCCACACAGTATACACACACACAGTATACAATCACACAGTATAGACAGACATGTTTCTATTGGCTGAGAAGGTACTGGAGAGGTGGGGCAGCTATAATCTCTGGATTTTTAGACCAAAAGGATGTCGGTAAGGGACATTTCAGAAACAGATGTAAAAAAAACACAGATTTTTACATACTGTCCCTGGTTTTATTGAGGCTGGAACCCCTGATGGGGCCCCCTAGTAGCCCGGGGCCCTCGGGCAGTGCCCGAATGGTCAGTCCGCCCCTGCTTCTGAGCATACTGGTTTGGGACCAACGGGTATATTGAGCGTGGTCTGACTTCTCAAGAGATTGAGAGTCACACTGGGGCTGATTTACTAAAACTGGAGAGTGCAAAATCTGGTGCAGCTGTGCATGGCAGCCAAGCAGATTCTAACTTCAGCATGTTCAATTAAGCTTTGATGAAAAAAAAAACCTGGAAGCCGATTGGTTTCTTGTCAGAAACCATGAAATCAGGCCGAGATACGGGGCCCCAAAGTCGGTTCAGAAAATGTCATTTTTTGCTGCAGAAAAGTGCTTGACTCGAGTATAAGCCGAGGGGGGGCACTTTCAGCAAAAAAAAAATGTGTTGAAAAACTCGGCTTATACTCGAGTATATGCGGTATATATAATTTGGGTACAGAGTTTCATGACCGAGCAATTACCAGTTAAAGTAGCGCAGTGCTGAATAGCAAAAAATGTCCTGGTCATGAAGGGGATAGAATCTTCCTGAGCTGAAGTGATTAAACTTCACCTCAAAATTCTCCCGAATGGTGAAATTTCACAATCTTTGCAAAAACTTTGTAAAAATGAAGAGTCGCAGTTTTGCTCATCCCTGGAGGTGATGGAAGCTTTGTACGGGGATGTTGTTCCCCAGGGCACAAGTCCTGCGGGAACGCATGGGAACGGAGTTCCTGTACTTTTTCCACAACAGGAACTCAGTTCCCGTTAGCAGCCGTGTCCTGCAAGACTTTGAAGTATGTGGGCTGTGTGGCAAGTGCTACACCAGCAGCCGCCGACACAGCTCGCAATAGTAAGTGCCGCACACCTGACCATTCAGGCATTGCCAGTAGGGGGCCCCATGACAGCTTCCGCTTCGATCTACCTGTCAATCACAGCTAACTGACAGGTAGATCAGGTCCCTGCTGCTAAGATATTGTATTTAGTCAGACCTCTCGTGATGTGCTCCTCCCCGCCGGCCCCTCCTGATTTTCTGTCTCCTCATCTCCCCCCCCCCCCCCAGTCTCCTGCATACTTGCTCTGTGTGTCCCACTGAACCCCCCCCCTTCTCTATCTTCAGTGCCATATGATGAGAGAACCCAGAGGAGGAGCACAGCTATTCTGCTCACAGGACATGCAGGGAGAGAGGTGAGCTGAGGGAGGAACATCAGTTTGGGGTGGTAAGCTGGGCACAATACCTGGCAATGTTTAATGCCAGGAGGGAAGTTTATGTGGAAATATGTGAAGGGTTGGAATAGCAGCGAGTGTGTGTTGGAGCTCTGCAGAGTTTGCAGCCCCCCCAAGCTAACATACATCTCCTAAGCAGGAACACATCACTATCTCCCCAAGCATTCTGTCCAGATAATGTGCAGTTCATTTATGACCTTTCCGTTTAACCCTGTGTTATCCAAACTCTGTTCAATGAAAAGTGTAAACTCACCACATAAACACTCTATATACAAAATAACATTCCCCAATAAAGATCAGAACATGATGTTCACATTTGCATGGAAGCACAATTGAATGAATGCTGATTATTCAGAGAATTACCGTATTTATGTTTATTGAGGATTGTCTTTTTTATATGTACTAACAGTTAAGCTTCATATACACAATACGAAAATTGGATGAAAAATTCCACTTTTGAAGCGTTCGTGTATATGAGCGGATAATTTTTTTTTCTTGGTGGGTGAGTGGATCTTGGGTGGGAGTTCCCACACTTTTTTCCCCAGGACTTGACCCCTGTTGTTCCCGTTGTATGTAAACGGCTTCTTTCGTACCTCTTGCTGACTGGTCGCCCTGCTTGATTCGTCTATGATGGAGTAAAAAAAAAAAAAAAAAGCAACATAAAATAATTAGGAATAAAAACAACAGCTGGGCATTTCTAAATGATTTTCTCAAGTATGCTGCGCTCCGGTCATAAGAACTTAATACCGCGATGAGTTGGCCATTTGGATCACGTCCAGAGCACTCAGTGTGAATCTGAACCCAAGGTCAGTTCCTTAAGATCTTTCCTTAACCTGTTAGGGGTGTATTTATAAAAATTCCTCATGGCGATTCCCACAGCGAAAGTGTATGTACATTCATTCTGGGGCAAATAAAAAAAAAAAAAGGAACGTTATTAGATTATTTCCTGTGCTGATTGAATGCCTTTCATTGATTTAAGCCGGTAAATGCCACATTTGGCCACTAGATGGCGATAAGTATCACAGGCATTTCCTGTGATACTTAACGCCATCTAGTGGCCAATGCAGTATTTTCCCGCCGACCGCAATACGTATATATACATTGCGGCTTGCAAATGGTTTACCGGAATTGTGGCTAAAGATATCAGCCATAACCCCCCCCCCCCCCCCCCGATAATGTTTTTTGCATCCGGAGGCTGACTTTCACTTGAAAGCGTTCTGAGCAGCTCATGAGCCGCTGGAATGCATTCCCCTCCCGCCGCTCGCCGGTGTTTCTCCGGCTTACCGTTTCCGCCAGCTTGCCCGAGAAACGATCCGACGGTGCCGCCGGCTTGGTCACACAGGCGATCATCGACGAGTAGAGACGCTTTGGTCGCCTCTATGGCCTTGGAGGACCGGAGCGGCATCGGTCACTTCCGGTCCAGGCTGGAATTAACATTTTTTTATTGTTTTTTTTAAGCAAAAGTTTAATTTTTTCTTTCTTTTTTTTCTTTTTATTTTTTATATTTTCCTTCTAAAGTTAAAGGAGAGATTTTGGGTCTTTTTGACCCAAGATCTCTCAATAAAGAGGACCTGTCATCTTTATTTCTACTACAAGGGATGTTTACATTCCTCGTAAAATAGGAATAAAAGTGATCAAAAAAAAAAAAAATTTAAGGGACAGTGTAAAAATACAAAGTAAAATAAATAAGAAAAATAAAAAGTAAAGAGAATCCATCCCCTCATGCTCGGGCGCAGAAGCGAACGCACCACGCATGTGAGGTATCACCGCAAACGTTATAGCGAGAGCAATAATTCTAGAGCTAGACCTTCCCTGTAACTTTAAACATTAAGTAGCCTGGAGAATACCAAAGAGGGAACAATTACAGTAAGTGACAGTTCTGAGTCCGCTGAGGCTGACAGGACGGTGTCTCTCTGTTTGATGTAATACCTTAATACAGACCCAGTGACACCCAGTGACATCATCACTAGGACTCTGGGCTTCTCTATCCAATGCAGGCAGATCATGACTGGTGGGTACTGCACATATCTTCCTAAAAAACATCACAGCACCAGTGTTAATTTTGGCATTGAATATTGATTTAGTTTTAGTTATAGTTTTTTGACTAAAATGCCATTTTAGTTTTAGTCCCATTTTAGTCATCTGCAATTGCTTTAGTTTTAGTTGTATTTTAGTCGACAAATCTCCAGTACATTTTAGTTGAATTAAATCATTTTAGTCAACTAAAATCGAATGTGTTTGGTTAAATTTGTGATACATTATTTAAAAATTTCTATAGAATTTCCAAACTCATTTTATACTCACGGAGTGAAAAAAATTGAATATCATGTTATTATTTATGGTATTACGGTTTGAACAAACTTGCAGATACAGATTTGACCACTCTGGACGGTTAGAGGAGGCCTGTAATACTGCACAGTGCTCTGGACGGTCCGAGGAGGCCTGTAATGCCGCACAGTGCTCTGGATGGTTGTCTGAGGAGGCCTGTAATGCCGCACAGTGCTCTGGATGGTTGTCTGAGGAGGCCTGTAATGCTGCACAGTGCTCTGGACAGTCTGAGGAGGCCTGCAATTCTACACAGTGCTCTGGACAGTATGAGGAGGCCTGTAATGCTGCACAGTGCTCTGGACAGTCTGAGGAGGCCTGTAATGCTGCACAGTGCTCTGGACAGTATGAGGAGGCCTGTAATTCTGCACAGTGCTCTGGACAGTATGAGGAGGTCTGTAATGCTGCACAGTGCTCTGGACAGTATGAAGAGGCCTGTAATGCTGCACAGTGGTCTGGACAGTATGAGGAGGCCTGTAATTCTGCACAGTGCTCTGGACAGTATGAGGAGGCCTGTAATACTGCACAGTGCTCTGGACAGTATGAGGAGGCCTGTAATGCCGCACAGTGCTCTGGACAGTCCTAGGAGGTCTGTAATGCTGCACAGTGCTCTGGACAGTCCTAGGAGGCCTGTAATGCTGCACAGTGCTCTGGACAGTCCTAGGAGGCCTGTAATGCTACACAGTGCCCTGGACAGTATGAGGAAGCCTGTAATGCTGCACAGTGCTCTGGACAATATGAGGAGGCCTGTTATTCTACACAGTGCTCTGGACAGTATGAGGAGGCCTGTAATGCTGCACAGTGCTCTGGACAGTATGAGGAGGCCTGTAATGCTGCACAGTGTTCTGGACAGTATGAGGAGGCCTGTAATGCTGCACAGTGCTCTGGACAGTCTGAGGAGGCCTGTAATGCTGCACCGTGCTCTGGACAGTATGAGGAGGCCTGTAATGCTCCACAGTGCTCTGGACAGTTTGAGGGGGCCTGTAATGCTGCATAGTGCTCTGGACGGTGGTCTGAGGAGGCCTGTAATGCATACAGTGCTCTGGATGGACGGTGCTCTGAGGGGAGGCCTCGGGCCTGCTGTAATTGTAATGTACACTAGTACTACACACTCCCAGTCTGCTCTCTGCTCTGGTCGTAGGCGGTCGTCTCGTGAGTAGGGACTTGGGAGTGGGACTCTCGCCTGGACTCGGGAATGAGACTCTCGCCTGGACTCGGGAGCGGGACTCTCGCCTGGACCCGGGAGTGGGACTCTCGTCTGGACTTGGGAGTGGGACTCTCGACTCGGGAGCGGGACTCTAGTCTGGACTCGGGAGCGGGACTCTCGTCTGGACTCGGGAGCGGGACTCTCGCCTGGACTCGGGAGCGGGACTCTCGCCTGGACTGGGGAGCGGGACACTCGTCTGGACTCGGCAGCGGGACACTCGTCTGGACTCGGCAGCGGGACTCTCGTCTGGACTCGGGAGGGGGACTCTCGTCTGGACTCGGGAGTGGGACTCTCGCCTGGACTCGGGAGCGGGACTCTCGTCTGGACTCGGGAGCGGGACTCTCGTCTGGACTTGGGAGTGGGACTCTCGCCTGGACTCGGGAGTGGGACTCTCGCCTGCACTCGGAGGCCTGGCTGTAATGCACAGTGCTGCTCTATCGTCACGGTGCACACAGTCGCTTTAACTCGCTTGCTTGCTGGGAGCGGAAGTAGGCGGAGCTCCGTGGAAACTGGAAGTTAGTTCACTAGGGTAAACATCCCGGCCTCACATTTTCGTCCCATTATCGTTCGTTATTGAAAACGGATTTGATTTTCGTCATAGTTTTCGTCAGTGGACGAAAATGTGCTGTACTTTTCGTTTTTGTCACTGCAAAAATTAAGCTGACGTAGACTTTGTTGACAAAATTAACACTGCACAGCACCCTCCCCCAGGACTCCTCTCAGCCCTGGTTCAATCAATGGGCTGGCTCCCCGAGGGAGGGGTTATGCAAATATCAAAATGCCTCGATGGGCGGGTGTCAGTCTGGAGGAGTGGCCGTTCCTAGGTAGGCTGTATTTACATAGGTACCACCCACATGGGATGCCGAGCCTCCATGATTGACAGAACTGAAATCCAATGAATGAAATAAGCAGACCAGAGACAGTCAGTCTGGGGAGGAAAGGGATAGATGGTGCTGGACGTCCTACAGGCCAGGAAAGGAGGCAAGCTCTATCAGACTCCAATATATCGGACATTCCTCGCCCACCATTGTAGATTACTGCCATGACCGCACGTTTCCACGCAGCTCCTTTCATTGTCTGTAAAGCCGTGTGTCTGATTCTGGTTACAATGTAACAATTCTCCCTCCAGAGCAGACAGATAACACCGGAGCAGACGCATCACATTACATCTCCATCATCTCACATGTGTTCCGGGATTGGAAATACAGATGTCTGGAAATTACTATATTAAAAGAAAAACTGAAAAAAAACGTATATATGGCGAACGATTCCTGCATCAAATTAAAGAAAAGAAATCCATCGGCCTCGCCCCGTATATTGTTTCCAGCTGCAGTTCTCTGGAATCGGCCATAAAATCCACCCAATGAAAACAAACTATAAATTTTACACCTGTAATGGGAGTTTTAATTGTCTCCACACCGCGCTATTTTCAGACGGCCAACGAAAACGATCTTTGCTTCTCAGAACTCCGCGCCGCATTGATGGCGGAAAATGAGTCCGACCGCTGAGGGCGAAAATCAGTTTATTAAATCAGATGATCCAACGAGGAGCCGAACATTCTGATTGGGGAAAGGTTCACTTTATTATAAAGAGCCTATGAACTACGTATCTATCTATCTATCTATCTATCTATCTATCTATCTATCTATCTATCTATCTATCTATCTATCAGTAAGTTTGTTCTTCTTTGTTCTGGCACATACTTGGAATGTCTGGGTGTGGTAGATGAGGGCTGCGATAGATCAGGGGGTTCAGTATATGAGAGGTATAGTAGATGAGGGGTGCAGTAGATGAAAGGTGTAGTAGATGAGGGGTGCAGTAGATAAGGCGTGTAGTAGATGAGTGCTGTTGTAGTTGAGGGGTGCGGTAGATGAGGGATGCTGTAGATGAGGGGTGCGGTAGATGAGGGGTGCGGTAGATAAGGGGTGAAGTAGATGAGGGGTGCAGTAGATGAGGGGTGTGGCAGATGAGGGGTACAGTAAATGAGGGGTGCGGTAGATGAGGGGTGCAGTAGATGAGGGGTGCGGTAGATGAGGGGTGCAGTAGATGAGGGGTGTGGCAGATGAGGGGTGTGGCAGATGAGGGGTGCGGTAGATGAGGGGTGCGGTAGATGAGGGGTGCAGTAGACGAGGGGTGCAGTAGACGAGGGGTGCGGTAGAGTAGACGAGGGGTGCGGTAGAGTAGACGAGGGGTGCGTTAGATGAGGGGTGCAGTAGATGAAAGGTGCAATAAATGAGGGGTGCAGTAGATAGGGGTGTAGTAGACGAGGGGTGCAGTAGATGAGGGATGCGGTAGATGAGGGGTGCAGTAGATGAAAGGTGCAGTAAATTAGGGGTGCATTAAATAAGGGGTGCAGTAGATAAGGCATGTAGTAGCACCGCTGATGGTGAAAATCAACGGATGCGGTAGAAAGAGGTTTGGTAAATGAGGGGTGCAGTAGATAACGAGTGTGGAGAATAAGGGGTGAGGTAGATAAAGGGTGCAGTAGATAATGGATGTGGTAGATGAGGGGTGCAGTAGATAATGGGTGCGGTAGATAAGGGGTGCAGTAGATGAGGGGTGCGATAGATGAGGGGTGCGGTAGATGAGGGGTGCGGTAGACGAGGGGTGCGGTAGATGAGGGGTGCGGTAGATGAGGGGTGCGGTAGATGAGGGGTGCGGTAGATGAGGGATGCGGTAGATGAGGGGTGCGGCAGATGAGGGGTGCGGTAGATGAGGGGTGCAGTAGATAACGGGTGCGGTAGATAACGGGTGCGGTAGGTGACGGGTGCAGCAGATGAGGGGTGCGGTAGATGAGGGGCACGGTAGATGGGGGGTGCGTTAGATGAGGGGTGCGTTAGATGAGGGGTGCGGTAGATGAGGGGTGCAGTAGATGAGGGGTGCGGTAGATGAGGGGTGCAGTAGATGAGGGGTGCGGTAGATGAGGGATGTGGTAGGTGAGGGGTACGGTAGATGAGGGGTGCGGTAGATGAGGGGTGCGGTAGATGAGGGGTGCGGTAGATGAGGGGTGCGGTAGATGAGGGGCGCGGTAGATGAGGGGCGCGGCAGATGAGGGGTGCGGCAGATGAGGGGTGCGGTAGATGAGGGGCGCGGTAGATGAGGGGCGCGTTAGATGAGGGGTGCGGTAGATGAGGGGTGCGGTAGATGAGGGGTGCGGTAGATGAGGGGTGCGGTAGATGAGGGGTGCAGTAGATGAGGGGTGCGGTAGATGAGGGGTGCAGTAGATGAGGGGTGCGGTAGATGAGGGGTGCGGTAGATGAGGGGTACAGTAGATGAGGGGAGCGGTAGATGAGGGGTGCGGTAGATGAGGGGTGCGGTAGATGAGGGGTGCAGTAGATTAGGGGTGCAGTAGATGAGGGGTGCGCTAGATGAGGGGTGCGCTAGATGAGGGGTGCGGTAGATGAGGGGTACAGTAGATGAGGGGTGCAGTAGATGAGGGGTGCGGTAGATGAGGGGTGCGCTAGATGAGGGGTGCAGTAGATGAGGGGTGCGGTAGATGAGGGGTGCGGTAGATAAGGGGTGCAGTAGATGAGGGGTGCGGTAGATAAGGGGTGCAGTAGATGAGGGGTGCAGTAGATGAGGGGGAGTGGTAGATAAGGGGTGCAGTAGATGAGGGGTGCAGTAGATGAGGGGGAGTGGTAGATAAGGGGTGCAGTAGATGAGGGGTGCGGTAGATAAGGGGTGCAGTAGATGAGGGGTGCGGTAGATAAGGGGTGCAGTAGATGAGGGGGAGTGGTAGATAAGGGGTGCAGTAGATGAGGGGTGCGTTAGATGAGGGGTGCGCTAGATGAGGGGTGCGGTAGATGAGGGGTGCAGTAGATGAGGGGTGCGGTAGATGAGGGGTGCAGTAGATGAGGGGTGCGGTAGATAAGGGGTGCAGTAGATGAGGGGTGCGGTAGATAAGGGGTGCAGTAGATGAGGGGGAGTGGTAGATAAGGGGTGCAGTAGATGAGGGGTGCGGTAGATAAGGGGTGCAGTAGATGAGGGTTGCGGTAGATAAGGGGTGCAGTAGATGAGGGGGAGTGGTAGATAAGGGGTGCAGTAGATGAGGGGTGCGGTAGATGAGGGGTGCGGTAGATGAGGGGTGCAGTAGATGAGGGGTGCGGTAGATGAGGGGTGCGGTAGATGAGGGGTGCGGTAGATAAGGGGTGCAGTAGATGAGGGGTGCGGTAGATGAGGGGTGCGGTAGATGAGGGGTGCGGTAGGTGAGGGGTACGGTAGATGAGGGGTGCGGTAGATGAGGGATGCAGCAGATGAGGGGTGCGGCAGATGAGGGGTGCGGTAGATGAGGGGTGCAGTAGATAACGGGTGCGGTAGATAACGGGTGCGGTAGGTGACGGGTGCAGCAGATGAGGGGTGCGGTAGATGAGGGGCACGGTAGATGGGGGGTGCGTTAGATGAGGGGTGCGGTAGTTGAGGGGTGCTGTAGATGAGGGGTGCGGTAGATGAGGGGTGCTGTAGATGAGGGGTGCGGTAGATGAGGGGTACAGTAGATGAGGGGAGCGGTAGATGAGGGGTGCGGTAGATGAGGGGTGCAGTAGATGAGGGGTGCGGTAGATAAGGGGTGCGGTAGATGAGGGGTGCGATAGATAAGGGGTGCAGTAGATGAGGGGTGCGGTAGATAAGGGGTGCAGTAGATGAGGGGTGCGGTAGATAAGGGGTGCAGTAGATGAGGGGTGCGGTAGATGAGGGGTGCAGTAGATGAGGGGTGCAGTAGATGAGGGGTGCAGTAGATGAGGGGTGCGGTAGATAAGGGGTGCAGTAGATGAGGGGTGCGGTAGATGAGGGGTGCAGTAGATGAGGGGTGCAGTAGATGAGGGGTGCAGTAGATGAGGGGTGCGGTAGATAAGGGGTGCAGTAGATGAGGGGTGCGGTAGATGAGGGGTGCAGTAGATGAGGGGGAGTGGTAGATAAGGGGTGCAGTAGATGAGGGGTGCGGTAGATGAGGGGTGCGTTAGATGAGGGGTGCGGTAGATGAGGGGTGCGTTAGATGAGGGGTGCGGTAGATGAGGGGTGCGTTAGATGAGGGGTGGGGTAAATAAGGGGTGCAGTAGCTGAGGGGTGCAGTAGACGAGGGGTGCAGAGTCCGGGGTGCTCTCTGCAGTCTATGCCCCTCTATATTTGGCTGGGGCCCTCTGGGGTGTGATCCGGTTTCTCGGGGTCGGTACACTGACACCGGCCACAAATGTTCTCAGCGCAGATTACACATGAAATGCGATCGCCTGCGGCTCTTAGAAGCAGCCTTGATGGCGTTTTCTGACAGCTCCTCGCCGCGTATCGATTACATGTTCTGCCTCCCGATCACTCACAACACGCGCTCATGAATATTTTACGGCGGAGCAGAACGGGCGCTGGGCAGGCTAAGATCACCCCCTGGACCCCGGGGCCGGCTCTCTGCGAATTCAGAGGGGCCGATTGTGCCGAGCCGGCGAGCCCTGGACGGATGCCAGTTCTCACAAATCACATTGGCCTCTTTCTTTTCCCAGCATCCTCCGCTCTCCGTAGGACGCGCTCCAAAGGCAGATTAAAGTAATCTAATTAGGAGTACCTGTTTATTCAATTTTCTGACTTAAAACCGACACACAGCTTTTATTTCCGAGGGGTGGGGGAGGGGGAAGTCTGGGATTGGGGCGGTAAAATAGGAGAAATGGAGATTTAAAGGGAAGCTGTATAGAGAGACGTGTGGGGGGCTGCGGGGGGCTGCGGGGGCTGTGGGGGGCGTTTTCCTTATGAGAGAACACAATTATGTAAATCCTGGTCTTGGCTTCCGCCTCTCACCTTGTAACTTGTTACAATGTTGCAATCACAAATTATAAAGATGAAATGACAAAGTTACAATGTTGCAGTCGGATCACTGGAGGAGAGGAGACTGGGGAAATGCTTCCTCCTGCCTGCAGCAGACTGATGAAAATATCTCAGCCAAGGCAAAGTTACTGAACTGGAGCTCCCCCTACCTAATAAATCCCAGGCTGAGGATTCTCACCGCAGTAGGTGGCCAATCACCAAGCAGCATCTCCATCAGTTCGGAGCGAAAAGGTGGTAGGTCACATGCCCCGCCTACATGCCGGCGGTCCCTGATTTCCCTCATCGTCATAATCTGTCCTGCCAATGCTGTGTCCCGGACCGTGTCCCGGGATCACAGCATTAGTTACTGCACATGTATTCATGGGCGGGGATTGGGCTGTGAGGGGGCGGTCCTCACATATTCAGAGGTGGGGTCTGGATGGGACAAACCATAAAGTAGACGTGGGCACCGTTGCTTATTTAAGGGTGGGCAGTGTCAGGTAAAGGTCATCTAGAGCCCAGGGCGAACATGCCGAATTGTAACCCCCCAAGATGTATGTTTATGTGTCAGCAAAAATCCCCCCCCCCCCAAAAAAAAGCGAGCACTAATCTGCATGCTTACCCCCTAAGCATAAATCCCCCTTCCTCCCATTACAAATCCGCCTCCTAATGAAATACCCTCCCCATTACGAATCTTTGCCCAGCCAGTCCCCCCCCCCCCCACAGCTCAAATCCTCTTATTCCCCATGTGCCCCCGCCCCCCCAACACAAATCCACCACCCCCCCTGGAAAATACCCCCCCCCCCCAGTACAAATTCTCTATCCCTCAATTTTCCCCTCTGAGCCCAAATCCTCTCTCCCCCCATTCCATATCCCTCTTCCCAGCACAATTCCCCCCCCCCCCCCAAAGTTCCCCTCCCATCATCCCTGCTATCCCAAATCCCCCCCATAAAAAAAATCCCCTCCCAGCACAAATCCCCCCCCCCCCCCCCTAAAAAAAAAAATCTCCCAGCAAAAATCCACACCCTGGATAAATAAATAAAAAAAGCCTCCTAGTACAAATCCTCTCTCCCCCATTCCATATCCCCCTCCTCCCAGCACAAATCCCCCCCAAATTTCCCCTCCCATCATCCCTGCTATCCCAACCCCCCCCCCATAAAAAATCCCCTCCTAGCACAAATACCCCCCCTAAAAAAAAAATCTCCTCCCAGCACAAATCCCCCCCCCCAAAAAAAACCACCCCCTGGATAGATAAATTTAAAAAAATCCCTCCTAATACAAATGCTCCATCCCTCAATTTTCCCCTCTGAGCCCAAATCCTCTCTCCCCCATTCCATAGCCCTCTTCCCAGCACAATCCCCCCCCCCAAATTTCCCCACCCATCATCCCTGCTATCCCAAATACCCCCCCCCCCCCAAAAAAAAAAAAATCTCCTCCCAGCAAAAATCCACACCCTGGATAAATAAATAAAAAAAACTCCTAGTACAAATCCTCTCTCCTCCATTCCATATCCCCCCTCCTCCCAGCACAACCCCCCCCCCCAAATTTCCCCTCCCATCATCCCTGCTATCCCAAATCCCCCCCCCATAAAAAAAATCCCCTCCTAGCCCAATACCCCCCCCCCCCTAAAAAGAAGAATCTCCTCCCAGCACAAATCCCCCCCCTAAAAAAAAACCTCCTCCCAGCAAAAATCCACACTCTGGATAAATAAATAAAAAAACCTCCTAGTACAAATCCTCTCTCCCCCATTACATATCCCCCTCCTCCCCGCACAAATCCCCTCCAAATTTCCCCTCCCATCATCCCTGCTATCCCAAATCCCCCCCCCCCCCCATAAAAAATTCCCTCCTAGCACAAATACCCCCCCCCCCCCTAAAAAAAAAAAAACCTCCCAGCACAAATCCACCCCCTGGATAGATACATTTTTTAATATCCCTCCTAGTACAAATGCTCTATCCCTCAATTTTCCCCTCTGAGCCCAAATCCTCTCTCCCCCCATTCCATATCCCCCCTCCTCCCAGCACAAATCCCCCCCAAATTTCCCCTCCTATCATCCCTGCTATCGCAAATCCCCCCCCCCCCCTTAAAAAAAAAATTCTACCATATTACCTTTTCAAGCACAACCCCCCCCCCCCCCAAAAAAAAAAAAACCTTGTAATAGGAATAAAAGTGATGAAAACAAAGAGACAAAGTAAAAATAAAATATAAAATAAATAATAAAAAAATCCCTGCGTGCTCAGAAGCGAGCGCATACGTAAGTCACGCACACATATGTACACGGTGTTCTCACCACACATGTGATGCATCACCGCGATCGTTAGAGTGAGAGCAATAATTCTAGTGATAGACCTCCTCTGTAACTCTAATCTGGTAACCTGTAGACATTTTTAAAGCATCGCCTATGGAGATTTTTAAGCATCATATTTTCTCCCCATTCCACAAGCGTGCGCAAATTTAAAGCGTGACATGCTGGGTATCTATTTACTCGGCGTAACATCATCTTTCATATTTTACAAAAAAAATTGGGTATATATTGTGTTTTGTTTTTCATTTATTAAAGTGTATTTTCTTCCGAAACAAATTGGGTTTAAAAAAATCGCTGCGCAAATACCATGTGATATAAAAAAACAACCACCATTTCATTCACTAGGGTCTCTGTTAAAAAATAATATATATAATGTTTGGGGGGTTCTAAAGTAATTTTCTAGCAATAAATACTGATTTAAACTTGTAAACAACAAATGTCAGAAAAGGCGCGGTCTTCGGGCCGCATGCAGTCCAGTGCGTTTTTTTCTGCATCTAAAACGCATGGAAAGTAAGTAATATGGTTTTCAATGGCATAGTTCACATCAGTGCTTGCAGTTCCAGGAAAAAAAAAGTAGAACATGCTGCATTGAAGTGTGAATGCAGCCTCAGGGCCCGTTCACACCATAGAAACGCAGTCCAGATGCTTTTTTGCATGCGCGTTTTTGGACGCGTTCCAGTGCGTTTTTGATGCATTTTTGGTGCAGTCCAGTGCATTTTTTCCCTCCTCTTTTTTCTTAAACTTACATAAGGACATGTGTGTTCCAGTGCGTTTTTAGTGTGTTTAGGTGCGTCCCAGTGCAATTTCTATGCGTTTTACAGCGTTCCAGTACAGGAAAAATGCAGCATGTTCTACATTTTTTTTTTCTGGAACTGCAAGCACTGGTGTGAACTGTGCCATTGAAAACCACATAACCTACTTTCCATGCGTTTTTGATGCAGAAAAAACGCACTGGACTGTACGTGGCGTGAACTAGCGCAATAAGAACATGTGTGTTCCAGTGCGTCTTTGATGCATTTTCGGTGTGTTTTTAATGCAGTCCAGTGCATTTTTTCCTCCTCTTTTTTCTTAACCTTCTATAAGGACATGTGTGTTCCAGTCAATTTTTGGTGCGTTTAAGTGCGTTTCCGGTGTGTTTTTTATGCATTTTACAGCGTTCCAGTACAGTCCACTTCAGGAAAAATGCAGCATGTTCTACTTTTCCTTTTCTGGAACTGCAAGCGCTGGTGTGAACTATGCCATTGAAAACCATATAACCTACTGTACATGCGTTTTTGATGCAGAAAAAATTCACTGGACTGCATGTGGTGTGAACCGGCCCTTAAGGTTAAGAAAAAAAGAGGAGGAAAAAAGGCACTGGACTGCATCAAAAACGTGCTTGCAGAAAAGCATCTGGACTGCGATTCTATGGTGTGAACTGGTCCTTAAGGTTAAATGCACTGGGCTGCATCAAAAATTGCACTGGAACGTGGCAAAAACGCGGCAAAAATGCGCTTGCAGAAAATAATCTGGAACGCACCCAGACTGTGATTGTAAGAACAAAGTGGGGGGGGGAATGCACTGGGCGGCATCAAAAACGCACCAAAAATGCATCAAAAATGCAATGGAATGCGGCGAAAATGCGCCAAAAACACGCTTGCAGAAAATAATCTGGAACGCATTCGGACTGATTCTATGGTGTGAACTGGTCCTTAAGGTTAAGAAAAAAGAGGGGGAAAATGCACTAGACTGGATCAAAAACGCACCAAAAATGCATCAAAAACGCACTGGAACATGGCGAGGGCCCCGGGCCACTAAGGGGCCCCATCAGGGTTGCCAGCCTCAATAAAACCAGGGACAGCAAGTAAAAATCTTAGTTTTTTTTAAAAATCCCAAGATTATAGCTGCCCCGCCTCTCCAGTACCTTTTCAGTGAGTGTGTATTCTGTGTGTGTATATTGTGTGGTCCCATAATCTATTGCCTGGGGGCCCCGTAATCTCCTATTGCCCGGGGGCCCCATGAGTTGTCAGTCCGCCCCTGCTGGTCCTTAAGGTTAAATGCACTGGACTGCATCAAAAACGCACTGGAACGTGGCAAAAACGCAGCAAAAATGCGCTTGCAGAAAATGATCTGGAACGCATCCAGACTGTGATTGTAAGAAAAAAGTGGGGGGGGGGGGAATGCACTGGACGACATCAAAAACGCACCAAAAATGCATCAAAAATGCACTGGAATGCGACGAAAATGCGCCAAAAACACGCTTGCAGAAAATAATCTGGAGCGCATCCAGACTGCGATTCTATGGTGTGAACTGGCCCTTAAGGTTTAGAAAAAAGAGGGAGGGGGGTGCACTAAACTGCTTCAAAAGCGCACCAAAAATGCCTCAAAAATGCACTGGAACGCGGCGAAAGTGCGCCAAAAACACGCATGCAGAAAATAATCTGGAGCGCATCCAGACTGCGATTCTATGGTGTGAATTGGCCCTTAAGGTTTAGAAAAAAGAGGGAGGGGGGTGCACTAAACTGCTTCAAAAGCGCACCAAAAATGCCTCAAAAATGCACTGGAACGCGGCGAAAGTGCGCCAAAAACACGCATGCAGAAAATAATCTGGAGCGCATCCAGACTGCGATTCTATGGTGTGAATTGGCCCTTAAGGTTTAGAAAAAAGAGGGGGGAAAATGCACTGGACTGGATCAGTAACGCACCAAGAATACATCAAAAATGCACTGGAACGCAACGAAAACACGCCAAAAACATGCTTGCAGATAAGCACCTGGAACGCATCCAGACTGCGATTCTATGGTGTCAACTGGCCCTCAAGGTTAAGGAAAAAGAGGAGGAAAAAATGCACTGGACTGCATCAAAAACGCACCAAAAATGTATCAAAAACGCACTGGAACGTAGCGAAAATGTGCCAAAAACGTGCTTGCAGAAAATAATCTGGAGCGCATCCGGACTGCGATTCTTTGGTGTGAACTGGCCCTGAAGCTTAAGAAAAAAGAGGGGGGAAAATGCACTGGACTGCATCAAAAACGCATCAAAAACGCACTGGGACGAATCTAAAACACGTCAAAGACGCGTGTGCAGAAATGCATCTGGAGCGCATCCGGACTGCGATTTTATGGTGTGAACCGGCCCTCGAAGTGGTGTCAGATCGATTGTAATAGAAGGAAGGGAACGCGGGACAAGGTGGCAGTTCTTGAAGGGTTAATGTGTGATGTCGGGGTGAGTCACTCCTGGATTCGGGGGGCGTTCGGCGGGCGTTCGGCTCTCACCCTCATTAACCCCGAAACACTCAATGAGGTTTTTCTTCTTTCTCTCCCTGTCAGCCTTTCATGCCGGCCCTGAGATTTGCCGCTTCAGGTAACACGTTGCTGAGTGTCTGCGGGGCGACTTCTGGGAATAATCTGCGGTGAGGGCGACTATTCCAGTTATGGGTGACTCAGCTGGTCACATGACTACATGCTGATTCACCGGTTGGGGGGGGGGCGATGGAGGGGTCACGCAGCAGGCAGCCCCCATCGCATACAGAGCAGCAGCTGCCTCACCGTCTCCCGAGCTGTCCGTTATGTGTAGAGCGTAAGCTCTGGGGCGCAGGGCTATTCCTTCAAGATCCATGTTTCGGTTCCGCGGACCAGCACCTTGCGATAAGGCGATTTAACCCTTTCAGGGCCATCAGTACGGGGTTTTTTTTTTTTGCACGCATGGCCTCCGGAAGTTTTACCCCCCTTCAGGACCAGGCCATTTTTTTACGATACGGCACTGCGTTATTTTAACTGACAATTTGCGCGGTCGTGTGACGCTGTAACCAAACAAAATTGATGTCCTTTTTTTTTCCCACAAATAGAGATTTATTTTGGTGGTATTTAATCACCTCTGCATTTTTTTTTTTTTGCGATATAAACAAAAAAAGAGCGACAATAAAAAAAAATTGAAAAAAATATATTTCTTACTTTCTGCTATAAAATATATCCAAAAAAAAATGGAAAAAATCTAATTTCTTCAGCAATTTAGGCCAATCTGTATTCTGCTACATATTTTTAGTATAAAAAAAATAAAAAAATCGCAATAAGCGTATATTGATTGGTTTGCGCAAAAGTTATCGCGTCTACAAGCTATGGGATAGTTTTATGGGCTTTTTATTTATTTTTTATTGTTTTTACTAGCAATGCCGGCGATCCACGTTTTTTTTGCGGGACTGCGACATTGCGGCGGACAAATCTGACACTAAGCCCCCGTACACACGGCCGGAAATTCCGACCACAAAATCCGTCGGATTTTTTCTGACGGATTTTGTACACACGGTTGGACAAAGTTGTCGGAAAATCCGATCATTCTGAACGTGGTGACGTTCGTTGCGTACGACGGGACTACGTAGAGGCTAGTAGCCAATAGCTTTGGTCTCGTAATTTGATCTGAGCATGCGTGGCACTTTGTCCGTCAGAATTCTCTACACACGATTGGAAAAAGTCCGATTGGATTTTGTTGTCGGAAAAAATTTGAGAGCAGTATCTCAAATTTTTTCCGTCTGAATTTCCGACGGAAAAAGTCCGATGGAGCCCACACGCTGACGGATTTTCTGACAACATGGTCCGATCGGACATTTTCCGTCGGAATTTCCGACCGTTTGTACGGGGCATTAGGGTACTTTCACACTGTGGCGGTGCCGGCATTAGCTAGTTTTAGCGGGGCTTTACCGCTGTTATAGCGGCGCTTTTTGGCCACTTACTGGGTGCTTTTAACCCCCACTAGCAGCGGAATAAAGGGTTAAAAAGCACCCGTGTTGCAGCGCTGCCCATTCCTTTCAATGGTCTAAAACGCCTAAAAAGCGTCTCAGTGTGAAAGTACCCTTAGTGACACTTTTTAGGGATCAGTGACACCAATACAGTGATCAGTGCTAAAAATATACACTGTCACTGTACTAATGGCAGGGAAGGGGTTAAATGTGTTCCTAGGGAGTGATTACTAAAGTTATAGCGTCCACAAACTATGGGATGTATTTATGGAATAAAAAAAAAAAAAAGTTTTACTAGTAAAGGCGGCGATCAGCGATTTATAGTGGGACTGCGACATTGTGGCGGACAAATCGGACACTAAGTGATACTTTTTGGGGACCAATGACACCAATACAGTGGTCAGTGCTAAAAATATGCACTGTCACTGTACTAATGACACTGGCTGGGAAGGGGTAAACATCAGGGGCGATCAAAGGGTTAAATGTGTTCCTAGGGAGTGATTACTAACTGTGTGGGGGGGAGGTGCTTGTACTGTGGGAAGGCAGAGATCTGCCGTTCTGCATGTGTCCTAAACGATTGGAGGGTCCCCTCGGCCCACGCTGATTGGCCCCCACTGTGTCCAATCCCAGCTGGAGCGGGTCGCGGGTGGCGCTCGTGCATGCCCCAGACCTGGAAGTCCAGGATCATGTACAGGTATATGATTCTGCACAGGAGAGCTGTACATATGTGACCAACCTGTAAAGTGGACACCATGGATGGGCTGTGCATATTAAGATGTGGGACCTGGGCAAGACTAGCCCATAAGGTAGACACCATGGATGGGCCATAAATATTCAGATGTGGGGTCTGGGCAGGACCAACCCATCAAGTGGACACCATGGATGGGCCGTGCATATTTAGACATGGGGTCCTGGCAGGACCAAATCATAAAGTGGGCACATGGATGGACCGTGCAAATTTAGATGTGGCGCCTGGCAAAGACCAATTCACAAAGTGGACCCCATGGGTGGGCTGTGCTTATTCAGACGTGGGGCCTGGGCAGGACCAACACATAAAGTGGACACCATGTACGGGCTGTACATATCTAGATGTGGGGTCTTGGCAGGACAAGCCCATAAAGTGGACACTATGGATGGACCAGGCATATCTAGATGAGGAATTTGGGCAGTACCAACCCATAAAGTGGACACAATGGACAGGCTGTGCATGTTAAGGCATGGGGTCTGGGCAGGACCAACCCATAGAGTGGACACCTCTGATGGGCCGTAGTTATTCAGATGTGGGGTATGGAAAGGACCAAATCATAAAGTGGACACCATGGATGGGCTGTGCAAATTTAGATGTGGGATCTGGTCAGGACCAACCCATGAATTGGACATGATGGACAAGCTGTGCATATTAAGGCATGGGGTATGGGCAGGACCAACCCATAAAGTGGACACCTTGGACGTTCCGTACTTATTTCGATGTGGGGTCTAGGCAGGACCAACCCATCATGTGGACACCATGGATGGGCCATGCAAATTTAGATGTGGCATCTGGCAAAGACCAATTCACAGAGTGGACATCATGGGTGGGCTGTGCTTATTCAGAAGTGGGGTCTGGGCAGGACCAACTCATAAAGTAGACACCTGGAACGGGCTGTGCATATCTAGATGTGGGGTCTGGGCAGGACAAGCCCATAAAGTGGACACCTTGGACAGGCTGTGCAAATTTAGATGTGGGATCTGGGCAGGACCAATCCATAAAGTGGACACCGTGAATGGGCTGTACATATTTAGACGTGGGGTCTGGGCAGGACCAACTCGCAAAGTGGAGACCATAGAAGACGTGCAGATTTATACGTGGGGTGATTGAGCAGGACCAACCCATAAAGTGGACACCATGGACATGCAGTGAATATTCAGACGTAGAGTCTGGGCAGGACCAACCCATAAAGTGGACACTGTGTATGGGCCCTGCAAATTTAGACATGGGGTCTGGGCAGGACCAACCCATAAAGTGGACAACATGGACAGGCCATGCAAATTTAGATGTGGGGTCTAGGCAGGACCAACCCATCATGTGGACACCATGGATGGGCCATGCAAATTTATATGTGGCATCTGGCAAAGACTAATTCACAGAGTGGACATCATGGGTGGGCTGTGCTTATTCAGACGTGGGGCCTGGGCAGGACCAACTCATAAAGTGGACACCTTGGACGGGCTGTGCATATCTAGATGTGGGGTATGGGCAGGACCAACCCATAAAGTGGACACCTTGGACAGGCTGTGCAAATTTAGATGTGGGGTCTGGGCAGGACCAACCCATAAAGTAGACACCTTGGACGGGCCTGTGCATATTTAGATGTGGGATTTGGGCAGGACCAACCCATAAAGTGGACACCTTGGACGGGCCGTACTTATTCTGATGTAGGGTCTGGGAAGGACCAACTCATAAATTGGATACCAAGTACGGGCCTGTGCATATTTTAGATGTGGGGTCTAGGCAGGACCAACCCATCATGTGGACACCATGGATGGGCCATGCAAATTTAGATGTGGCATCTGGCAAAGACCAATTCACAGAGTGGACATCATGGGTGGGCTGTGCTTATTCAGACGTGGGGCCTGGGCAGGACCAACTCATAAAGTGGACACCATGTACGGGCCTGTGCATATTTTAGACGTGGGTTCTGGGCAGCACCAACTTGCAAAGTGGACACCATAGAAGACGTGCAGATTTAGACGTGGGGTGATTGAGCAGGACCAACCCATAAAGTGGACACCATGGACATGCAGTGAATATTCAGACGTAGAGTCTGGGCAGGACCAACCCATAAAGTGGACACTGTGTATGGGCCCTGCAAATTTAGACATGGGGTCTGGGCAGGACCAACCCATAAAGTGGATACAATGGACAGGCCATGCAAACTTAGATGTGGGGTCTGAGCCGTACCAACTGATACAGTGGGTGTGATTTTGGCACCCTGACCCATAAAGTTGGCGGACAAAATGCAGTCCGTGGGCAGGATTATCCGTGACCCAGAACCCAGGACCGTAATGTTGGTAAGGATGCATCTCCATAAAGGTGACCATCCTATCTACATGCTAACGGTGCGCGCGGCGTTTAGCGATACGCAGGTGTAAAAAATATCGACGCCGCCCCCCCAAAAATCCCCCTCCAAGTCCTTTTCTTGCTGGTGGCACGTGGAGCTTTGGGGGAAAGTCTCCTCCGAACAACAATCCCACCCGGGAGCAGCAGGTTGTTTATAAACACCACCAGATGACTTTCAGTAAAGAAAGGTGATTCACAGACTCGTCAGCGGCCATTAAAGACTCCGCCGCGAGCTGAATGGAGAGTCGGCACCGCGCGCTGCCAAAGGAAAAGTTTGGAGAGAAAGCCGGGGATTTCCAAACTTGGGACGGCTGATTGAACTTTCTTCTGGAAAGTCCCTGATTAACGTGACTTTTTTTTTGTTTTTTTTTTGTCAGATCTGAAGACCATCTGGACTTTATTTTCAGACTTCATTCTGGGAGGAATCTGCATATCTGAAGCAGAGGGAGAGAGAGGGGGAAAGTAGGAGAGGAGAGAGAGGGGGAAAGGAGGAGAGGAGAGGAGAGGAGAGAGAGGGAGAGAAGGGAGAGAGAGGGGGAAAGTAGGAGAGGAGAGGAGAGGAGAGGAGAGCTGCACAGGATTGTTTTCCAGAGACTAAGGAAAGTCCCTCAAGCCAAACGGTAATTGTTGGTGACCTTCTTCTGGAGATGAGGCTCTTGTAAAACGTGGAGCGCAATGGGGCCTGACAAGTGGAAGGGGGCGCAATGGAATTAAAAATAAGTTGGACGGCCCCCCATCTCCTGTTTTCCCACAGCCTGGACTGCTGGGGGGGGGGGGGGGGGTTGTCCCTTTTAACCCCTTGAAGGGTGGCCCTACACCATGCAATCACATTGTACAATCCAGTGCCGGGACAAGGTTGTCTAGAGCCCAGGGCGAACATGCCAAACTGTGCCCCCTCAAGATATATGAGCATTATGTGTCAGCAACCCCCCCCCCCTAAAAAAATAGCATTAAACCGTATGCTTTCCCTCTAAGCATAAATTCCCCATCCTCCCAGTACAAATCCCCCCCCCCTCACAAATTTCCACTTCATCCCTCATGACAATTCCCCCCCCCAACAGAAATCCCCCTTCACAAATTTCCCCTACTAGCACAAATAACCCTCATTCACCCAGCACAACCCCCCCCCCCCCACACACACACACACACCTCTACCATATCACCTCTCTAGCACAAACCCCCGATACCCCCCCCCCCCCCCCCCCCCCAGCACAAATCCTCTCCCCACTTGCCAACAGAAATCCCCCCCACAAATTTCCCCTACTAGCACAAATAACCCTCATTCACCCACCCTAGCACAACCCCCCCCCCCCCACACCTCTACCATATCACCTCTCTAGCACAAACCCCCCATATCCCCCCTCCTAGCACAAATCGTCTCCCCGTCCCCTCTGCCAACAGAAATCCCCCCACCACAAATTTCCCCTACTAGCACAAATAACCCTCATTCACCTATCCTAGCACAACCCCCCCTCCCCCACACCTCTACCACCATATCACCTCTTTAGCACACACCCCCCATATCCCCCCTCCTAGAAAAAAATCCTCTCCCCCCTGCCAACAGAAATCCCCCACACAAATTTCCCCTACTAGCACAAATAACCCCCATTCATCCCCTTATAGCACAACCCCCCCCCCCCCCCCCATTTAGCACAAATAATCTCCCCCATCCCCCCAACAGAAATCCCCCTACACAAATTTCCCCTACTAGCACAAATAACCCTTATTCATCCCTCCTAGCACAATCCCCCTCCCCCTCTACCATATACCCCCCCTAGCACAAATCCTCTCCCCCATCCCCCCTGCCAACAGAAATCCCCCCTCCACAAATTTCCCCTACTAGCACAAATAACCCCCCATTCATCCCCTTATAGCACAATCCCCCTCCCCCTCTACCATATCGCCTCTTTTAGCACAACCCCCCCCCCCCTATCTAGCACAAATCATCTCCCCCATCCCCCCCAACAGAAATCCCCCTTCACAAATTTCCCCTAATAGCACAAATAACCCTCATTCATCCCACCTAGCACAATCCCCCTCTACCATATACCCCCTCCTAGCACAACCCCCCCCCCCTATCTAGCACAAATCATCTCCCCCATCCCCCCCAACAGAAATCCCCCTTCACAAATTTCCCCTACTAGCACAAATAACCCTCATTCATCCCACCTAGCACAATCCCCCTCCCCCTCTACCATATACCCCCTCCTAGCACAACCCCCCCCCCCCCCCTATCTAGCACAAATCATCTCCCCCATCCCCCCCCCAACAGAAATCCCCCTCCACAAATTTCCCCTACTAGCACAAATAACCCTCATTCATCCCACCTAGCACAATCCCGCTCCCCCTCTACCATATACCCCCTCCTAGCACAACCCCCCCCCCCCCTCTACACACACAAATTTCCCCATCATACCTCCATGACAATTCCCCTCCCTTCTCTACCACATCACCTCTTCTAGCACAAACCCCGTTACCCCCCTCCTAGCACAAATCCTCTCCCCGTATCCCCTGCCAACAGAAATCCCCCCTCCACAAATTTCCCCTACTAGCACAAATAACCCCCATTCATCCCCTTATGGCACATCCCCCTCCCCCTCTACTATATCACCTCTTCTAACACATTGTAGCTCTGGCTGTATGTTTCGGTCGTTGTCCTGCTGGAAGGTGAACCCTCCCCCCCCCCCCCCCAGTCTCAAGTCTTTTGAAGACTGTAACAGGTTTTCTTCTAAGATTGTCCTGTATTTGGCTCCATCCATCTTCCCATCAACTCTGACCAGCTTCCCTGTCCTTGCTGAAGAAAACCATCCCCACCACATGCTGCTGCCACCACCATGTTTCACAGTGGGGATGGTGTGTTCAGGGTGATGTGCAGTGTTAGTTTTCCGCCACACAGCATTTTGCTTTTAGGCCAAAAAGTTCAATTTTGGTCTCATCTGACCAGAGCTCCTTCTTCCACATGTTTGCTGTGTCCCCCACATGGCTTCTCACAAACTGCAAACAGGACTTCTTATGACTTTCTTCCTCCAATGTCTTTCTTCTTGTCACTCTTCCATAAAGGGCAGATTTGTGGAGAACACGACTAATAGTTGTCCTGTGGACAGATTCTCCCCCCTGAGCTGTGGATCTCTGCAGCTCCTCCAGAGTCACCATGGACCTCTTGGCTCTTCTCTGATGAATGCTCTCCTTGCCCGGCCGGTCAGTTTAGGTGGACGGCCATGTCTTGGTAGGTTTGCAGTTGTGCCATACTCTTTCCATTTTCGATGATGGATTGAACAGAGCTCTGTGAGATGTTCAATGCTTGGGAGATTTTTTTATAACTTAACCCTGATTTAACCACTTCAATACCGGGGGGGCACTTATACACCTTCCCCTCCAAACTTTGTAAATAAGTACGTTTTCTCCTTGACTGATTGGCACTGATGGGGCTGCACTGACGGGCACTGATAAGGTGGCACAAATGAGGTGGCACTGATGACTGATGGCACTAATACGCGGCACTGATGGGCACTGAAAAGTGGCACTGATGGGCAACGATAGGCGGCACAGATGGGCACTTATAGGTGGCATGGATGGGCATGAATGGGCATGGATAGGTGGCACTGATGTACACTAATGGATGGTACTGATGTGCATCACTGATTGGCAGGCATCCATCGTGGGCACTGATTGGCATCCATTTTGGGCACTGATTGATATCCCTGGTGGCCATGGGTGGCATAACTGGTGGTGACTAGTGGTGGGCATCCCTGGTGGTCCAGTGTGGGCATCCTCGGGGGGGGGGGCGCAGTAATGCCCATACCATGCGTTGTGGTGCTATTCATTCTCAATGGCATCCTGACGCGTTAAGCCCCACTTTTATTATTAAATATTATTAATATATTAATTATTAAAATATTAATATTAATATTAATTATTAATATATTATATTAATTATATTTATTATAAAAAAAAAAAAAAAAAGCAGGTTGCCCTTGCAACACCGTTCATTGTTAGTGGCACCCCAAATATGTGCCCATTTCTGTGCCAGCCAGAAACATGAGACCACAAATCTCACAGATCTGACACGGCACGGGAGGAACCTTAAAGGAGAACCGCCAGCATGAAATATATCCAAACCAAAAAAAAAAAAAGAGTCAGATATCGCAGCAGGAGAGAGAGAGATGGGCACTGATAGGTGGCATGGATGGGCACTGATAGGTGGCACTGATGTACACTAATGGATTGTACTGATGTGCATCACTGATTGGCAGGCATCCATTGTGGGCACTGATTGGCATCCATTTTGGGCACTGATTGATATCCCTGGTGGCCATGGGTGGCATAACTGGTGGTGACTAGTGGTGGGCATCCCTGGTGGTCCAGTGTGGGCATCCTCGGTGGGGGGGGGGTGCTGCGCTGATAATCAATCAGCGCAGACCCCCCTGTCAGAGGAGGAGCCAATCGGCTCTCCTCCATCTGATAGACGCAAGTGAGGAAAAGCCGATCACCGGCTCTTCCTATTTACACCGTGATCAGCTGTGATTGGACACGGCTGATCACGTGGTAAAGAGCCTCCGTCAGAGAGGTTGTAACATGACAAAATGCGGAAAATTTCGAGGGGTATGAATACTTTTTCAAGGCACTGTATTTTTTTTTTTAATTTTTTGGCTTTTGTTCTTTGTATTATATTATTATATTATATTATATTATTATATTATATTTGTATTATATTATTATATTATATTATATTATATATTATTATATTATTATATTATATTTTATATTATATTTGTATTATATTTGTATTATATTATTATATTATATTATTATATATTATATTTATATTATTATATTATATTATTATATTATATTTGTATTATATTATTATATTATTATATTTGTATTATATTATTATATTATATTTGTATTATATATTTGTATTTTGATTTATATTTTTTTAACATGCAATCTGATACGCTACGTTTTGCGAACCGTTTATGGGGTGTCGTTAAATTAAACATTGACACCCGCAGCGGTGCGATTGTGATGCGGTGGATGGAAGAAAAAAAAAACGCACAGGAATTGCTGCGACTCCCGCGCCGCATCCGCGTGAACCGGGACTAAAAGGGGTAAAAAAGGGATAAAAAAAAAAAGAGCAGGAATCGCGTCCCGTATTTGGACCCCCCTTCTCTTTGATCCAGAGAACTTTTCCTGCGCGGTGACATTCGGGCGTTGCGTCGGTGTTTGTAACAAATGAAAAGCTGGCTCTGCGTTGGCCGCCGGCGCTCGGCTCGTGTTCAGCGCTCGGCGCTGTTTGTCAGTTTTTTCTGTTTTTCAGATACAATATGTTGCCGTCTGGTGTTTTGGGGGAACACTCCGGGTGTGTGGGGGGGTTTCTCGTGATTTCCCCAGCTGCTGCTTGTCAATATTCACTTAGCTTAACGCGTCCAAATTGGCCGCGCTCCACCCCCGCCTGCCGCGCTTCTCTCTGCTGCAATTATCTCTCTCTCTTCTCTTAACCAGATTAAATGCATTAAAATCCATCGCGGTCCAGCGTGGTCTGACATTGCGAGTGGGGGGCGGGGGGGGGGGTCTTGTGCAGCATAGGGTGCAGCCTACACAGGGGGGGGAGGGAGGGTCTAGGGGCCCTTGTCCACCAAACGCGTACAATAATACATCGTGCCACAATGCGTGCAAATGCACCACCATACATTGTATGGGGCACCCCAACGCACGGCAGTAATGCCCACACCATGCATTGTGGTGCTATTCATCCTCAATGGCATCCTGGCGCAATAAGCCCCACTTTATAAGAAGAAAAAAAAAAGCAGGTTGCCCTTGCGAAGCCGTTCATTGTTAGTGGCACCCCAAATCTGTGCCCATTTCTGTGCCAGCCAGAAACATGAGACCGCAAATCTCACAGATCTGACACGGCATTGGAGGAACCTTAAAGGAGAACCGCCGGCATGAAATATATCCAAACCAAAAAAAAAAAAAATTTCAGATATCGCAGCTTTATAAACATTGTTCAGACAGGAGAGAGAGGGAGATACAAAGCAACATTGTTTATAAACTTTGATCAGAGGGGAGATAGAGAGATACAAAGTAACATTGTTTATAAACATTGTTCAGACAGGAGAGAGATACAAAGCAACATTGTTTATAAACATTAATCAGACAGGAGGGAGGGAGATACAAAGCAACAGTGTTTATAAACATTGTTCAGACAGGAGAGAGAGAGATACAAAGTAACATTGTTTATATACATTGATCAGACAGGAGGAAGATACAAAGCAGCAGTGTTTATAAACATTGTTCAGACAGGAGAGAGATACAAAGTAACATTGTTTATAAACTTTGATCAGACAGGAGGGAGGGAGATACAAAGCAACAGTGTTTATAAACATTGTTCAGACAGGAGGGAGGGAGATACAAAGCAACATTGTTTATAAACATTGATCAGACAGGAGGGAGGGAGATACAAAGCAACAGTGTTTATAAACATTGATCACACAGGAGGGAGGGAGATACAAAGCAACAGTGTTTATAAACATTGTTCAGACAGGAGAGAGAGAGAGATACAAAGTAACATTGTTTATATACATTGATCAGACAGGAGGAAGATACAAAGCAGCAGTGTTTATAAACATTGTTCAGACAGGAGAGAGATACAAAGTAACATTGTTTATAAACTTTGATCAGACAGGAGGGAGGGAGATACAAAGCAACAGTGTTTATAAACATTGTTCAGACAGGAGAGAGAGATACAAAGTAACATTGTTTATAAACATAGTTCAGATAGGAGATAAAGAGATACACATTTTTTTAAAATAAACATTGTTTCGACAGGAAATAAATACAAAGTAACATTGTTTATGAACATTGTTCAGACAGGAGAGAGGGAGATACAAAGCAACATTGTTTATAAACATAGTTCAGATAGGAGATAAAGAGATACACATTTTTTTAAAATAAACATTGTTTCGACAGGAAATAAATACAAAGTAACATTGTTTATGAACATTGTTCAGACAGGAGAGAGGGAGATACAAAGTAACATTGTTTATGAACATTGTTCAGACAGGAGAGAGGGAGATACAAAGCAACATTGTTTATAAACATTGTTCAGACAGGAGAGAGAGAGATATACAAAGTAACATTGTTTATAAACATTGTATAGACAGGAGATATAGATACAAAATAACATTGCTTATAAACACTGTTCAGACAGGAGATAGAGCTATAAAGTAACATTGTTTATAAACATTAATCAGACAGGTGATAGAGAGATACAAAGTAACATTGTTTATAAACATTGTTCAGACAGGTGATAGAGAGATACAAAGTAAATGCATTCATGCGTTGAGGTTCTATTTATTTTCAATGACATCCTAATGCATTAAGCCTTACTTATAAAAAACGCATGTTGCGCTTGCAATGCCTTTTATTGTTAACAGCACCCCGAACATATGCGCATTTTTCACGCACATCAAAACACATGAAAAATGCGCCGAAATACACAGTAAAAAAACGCACAAAGCTCAATACCCAAAATTGTGCAGGAGCTTCTTTGATGCGTTTGTCGCACGTAGGGCGAATAAATGAGCCGCCCCATTCATGTAGTGCAAAAAGGTGCGGAAAAACTAAGAAATGCACGTTCACAATACGCGGGGTGTGGACCCGGCCTAAGGGCTCTATCATGCCAGGGGGGCATTGGGCGCTGGGCACCCTCGCCCAGTACAGTCCGATCGCAAGACAAGGCAAAAAGTCTTGTCCCTATGAGGACCGATAACCCCAATGTATTGGTGTGCGCTAAAAAGTACAAACCGTACAACGTGCCGTACTTTTTATTTTGTAATGTGACGCGTTTCGCCACATCGCAGTATGCTGCAGCCAATAGAACTTGCCGAAATGTCAATTGTGACATTTCAATAAAGTTCTAACAATAATAAAAAAATTAAAAAAAAGTGCAATGCACTGGGATTGCAGCACCACCGCGGTTTCCTCCCGGCACGCGACTGCGGCGGTGCGTTTAGGGAGCGGCCGGCTGTTGCTGTGAAAGAGCCCTTAACCTGGTAAAGCCTGAAGAACTTTCCCGCGACGCGGCGGCCCTAATCACTTAGGCTCTGCTCACACCATGGCGTTCCGGATCGCTGCGATTCTGCCCGCGATCCTGAATCGCCACAAAACGCGGGACACGCTTGCGATCGCCATTACTTTGAGCCGACGTTCACATTGGAGGCGATTTGAAACCTGAACTCGCACGATTTCAAACCAGCATTTCATTGCGACTTCGGGGGGCGATTTGAAAGACATCTGTGCGGGTTCTGGCAGAGATGTCTATTGAAATCGCCGCCACCCCAAAGTTGCCAAAAGTAGTGCAGGAATTACTTTTGGAAATCGGTGCAGCGCCGCAAAGTTGTTATCGCACCGATTCAGACGGTACCGTTGCCCGACATTGGGCTGCGATTTGACATGCCGAGACAATCGCGACAAAAACGTGCCGAGACAATTGCGACAAATATGTGCTGAGACAATCGCAAGAAAGTCCTGCCGCGACAATCGCGACAAAAATGTGGCGAGACAATCGCAACAAAGTCCTCCCGCGACAATCGCAACAAAAACGTGCCGAGACAATCGTGACAAAAATGTGCCGAGACAATCGCAACAAAAATGTGCTGAGACAATCACGACAAGATTGCGCCGAGACAATCGCGACAAAAACGCCCCGAGACAATCACGTCAAAATCGTGCCGCGTCCATCGCAACAAAGTCCTGCCACGACAATCGCGACAAAAACGTGCCGAGACAATCGCGACAAAAACCGTGCCGGGACAATTGCGACAAAAACGTGCCGAGACAATCGCAACAAAAATGTGCCGAGACAATCGCGACAAAATCGTGCCGAGACAATCGCGACAAAAACGTGCTGAGACAATCGCGACAAAAACCGTGTCGAGACAATTGCGACGAAAATGTGCCAAGACAATCGCGACAAGATCGCGCCGAGACAATCGCGACAAAAACATGCCGAGACAATCGCAACAAAATCGCGACGCGTCCAAACGTGCCGAGACAATCACGTCAAAATCGCGCCGCGTCCATCGCAACAAAGTCCTGCCACGACAATCGCAACAAAAACGTGCCGAGACAATCGCAACAAAGTCCTGCCGCGACAATCGCAACAAAAACGTGCAGAGACAATCGCGACAAAATCGTGCCGAGACAATCGCGACAAAAACGTGCTGAGACAATCGCGACAAAAACCGTGCCGAGACAATCGCGACAAAAATGTGCCGAGACAATCGCAACAAAAATGTGCCAAGACAATCGCGACAAGATCGCGCCGAGACCATCGCGACAAAAACGTGCCGAGACAATCGCAACAAAAACGTGCTGAGACAATCGCAACAAAAACCGTGCCGGGACAATCGCGACAAAAACGTGCCGAGACAATCGCAACAAAAATGTGCCAAGACAATCGCGACAAATATGTGCCGAGACAATTGCGTCAAGATCGCGCCGAGACAATCGCGACAAAAACGTGCCGAGACAATCGCAACAAAAATGTGCCAAGACAATCGCAACAAAAATGTGCCAAGACAATCGCAACAAAAATGTGCCAAGACAATCGCGACAAATATGTGCCGAGACAATCGCGGCAAGATCGCGCCGAGACAATTACGTCAAAAACGTGCCGAGACAATCGCGACAAAAACGTGCCGAGACAATCGCGACAAAATCGTGACGCGTCCATCGCAACAAAGTCGTGCCGCCACAGTCACGACAAAAACGTGCCGAAACAATCGCGACAAAATCGTGCCGCGGTTGGGGTGCTGTTAAAATTAATGGGGTTCGCAAGTGTGTCCTGCGTTTTGGTATTGCGGGCAGAATCGCAGCGATTTCTCCCACGATCCAGAACGCCCTCGTGTGGATGGAGCCTCAAATGAGGTGGTACTACCCACAGAACACAACAGGGGGCATCATTTGGGCAATCCACCCCTTTTTTTAAGACTGTTTTCACCTAGTGATCTGGACAGAGTTCTCCTTTAAGGAGGCCGGGCCGGGTTTTCTCGGTGGATCGGGGCTCTGGCAGGCCCGTCACACACAGATATATTGCTCTACAACACTCTGCAAGGTCATCCATTAGCAGAAGGATTGTATGATGATTAATCTTTCATATTAAAAGCAGAGTTTTCCCCGGGGAGTCTGAGAAATGCTCAGAGAGTCCTAATCCTTATTACTGTGAGTGCCCCGCCGCGTGCCAGAAACACCAGACCCGGCACTGCACCCGAGCAACCTTAAAGGAGAACCGCCAGGCGAGACACAACCCATCCAAACCAAAAATATCAAATACAGCAACTTTATAAACATTGATCGAGAGGTACAAAGTAACATTGTTTATAAACATTGCTCAGACAGGAGATAGAGGGATACAAAGTAACATTTATAAACATTGTTCAGACAGGAGATGCAAAGCAACATTGTTTATAAACATTGATCAGACAGGACATAGATACAAAGTAACATTGTTTGTAAACATTGTTTAGACAAAAGCTAGAGAAATACAAAGTAACATTGTTTATAAACATTGATCAAACAGGAGATAGAGGGCTACAAAGTAACATTGTTTATAAACACTGCTCAGACAGGATATTGCTAGTTACAAAGTAACATTGTTTGTAAACATTGTTCAGGCAGAAGCTAGAGAGATACAAAGTAACATTGTTTATAACCATTAATCAGATTGGAGACAGAGATATACAAAATAAAATTGTTTATAAACATTGTTCAGACAGGAAATTGATTTATACAAAGAAGCATTGCTTATAAGCATTGTTTAGATGGGAAATAGAAAGATACAAAGTAACATTGTTTATAAACATTGATCAGATGGGAGATAGAGAGTTACAAAGTAACATTGTTTATAAACATTGCTCAGACAGGAGATTGTGAGTTACAAAGTAACATTATTTGTAAACATTGTTCAGACAGAAGCTAGAGAGATACAAAGTAACATTGTTTATAACCATTAATGAGATGGGAGATAGAGATATACAAAATAAAATTGTTTACAAACATTGTTCAGACAGGAAATAGAGTTATACAAAGTAACATTGCTTATAAGCATTGTTCAGACAGGAGATAGGAGAGATACAAAGTAACGTTGTTTATAAACATTGCTCAGGCAGGAGATTGAGAGTTACAAAGTAACATTTATAAACATTGTTCAGACGGGAGATACAAAGCAACATTGTTTATAAACATTGATCAGACAGGAGATAGAGTTACAAAGTAACATTGTCTGTAAACATTGTTCAGACAGGAGATAGAAAGAAAGATACCAAGTAACATTGCTTGTAAACATTGTTCAGACAGACGCTAGAGAGATACAAAGTAACATCGTTTATAACCATTATTCAGATGGGAGATAGAGATATACAAAATAAAATTGTTTATAAACATTGTTCAGACAGGAAATAGAATTATACAAAGTAACATTGCTTATAAGCATTGTTCAGATGGGAAATAGAGAAATACAAAGTAACATTGTTTATAAACATTGTTAAGACAGGAGATAGAGAGATACAAAGTTATATTTATAAACAGTGTTTGAAATCTGCCAATGAGAACAATTGTTCAATTGACAACTAAGACAGGAATTCCAAGAAGATTTTCTCCCATTTTCTTTGTCTGATCTCCAGGACAGGAAGTGAAGGGAATTCTCCCCATCTGGACACAGACAGAAAATTATAACCTAAGAGGGAAACAGCAATTCTGCTATTGTTTTGCCTTCACCAATTCCTCCCCACCCCCCCAATCAAGATGGTAATGAAATGTGAAAATAAAAACTTTCCATCTTCAATGCATATCTCATTTTTTTTATCCAGCAGCTGGCAGAGCGGCTCATTAGCCTCTGGATCGCTTTCAGAAGAAGTGGGAGGTGACATTCCCCCCTCCCCCCCCCCCCCCCCCAGCAACTTGCCGGTGTGTCCCGAGCTTACTGTTTTTACCGACACGCTGGAGAAAGGATACGGCTGGCTGGTGACAGAGGCGAAAAGAGACCAGATTGTCTCTGATCCCCTCTATGGCCTTGGAGCAACGTCTTTTTTTTTATCTTTTTGTTTTTAAATGTAAATAAGAGATTTGGGATATTTTTGAGCCCAGATCTCTCTGTAAAGAGGACCTGTCATCCATATTTCTATTACAAGGGATGTTACATTCCTTGTAATAGGAATAAAAATGATAAAAAAATAATAAATAAATAAATAAACTAACAACATAAAAAGAAATAATAAATTCAATTAGAATACAAAAAATGTATTTCTATTACAAGGGATGTTTACATTCCTTGTAATAGGAATAAAAATGATTAAAAAAATAAAAAAAATTAAAGGAACAACATAAAAATCAAAAATAAATTAAATTAGTATCCATTCCTTGTAATAGGAATAAAAATGATTAAAACATTTAAAAAAAATTAAAGGAACAACATAAAAATCAAAAATAAATTAAATTAGAATATATTCCTTGTAATCGGAATAAAAATGATTCAAACATTTAAAAAAAAATAAAGGAACAACATAAAAATCTAAAATAAATTAAATTAGAATATATTCCTTGTAATCGGAATAAAAATTATTAAAACATTTTAAAAAATTAAAGGAACAACATAAAAATAAAAAATAAATTAAATTTGAATATATTCCTTGTAATAGGAATAAAAATGATTAAAAAATAAACAAATTAAAGGAACAACATAAAAATCAAAAATAAATTACATAAAGAAAAAAATAAATAAATAAATTAAATTAGAATACAAAAAATGTAAGCGCCCCTATCCTTCCATGCTCACACGCAGAAGCGAACGCATACGTAAGTAGCGCACGCATATGTAAACGGTGTTCGCACCACACATGTGAGGTATCACCGCAAACGTTAGAGTGAGAGCAATAATTCTAGTGCAAGACCTCCTCAGTAATTCTAAATTGGTGACCTGTAAAAAAATTTAAAGCATCGCCTATGGAGATTTCTTAAATACTGTAGTTTGGCGCCATTCGCAATTTTAAAGCCTGATATGTTAGGTATCTATTTACTCGGCGTAACATCATCTTTCATATTTTATAAAAAAAATGGGGTATATATTGTGTTTTGTTTTTTTAATTGATTAAAGTGTATTTATTAAAAAAAAAAAATAATGTTTGAAAAAACGCTGCGCAAAAAACATGTGACATAAAAAATTGCAACAACCCCCATATTATTCTGTAGTAGACATGTGCAGGTCGAAAAAATTTGTTTCGTTTTTGATTCGTTATTTAAATAAATTAGTTTCGTTAAATTCGTTACATTCATTTTCGTAATTCATTTTGTTAATTACGTGTTCGAATTTGAAAAATTCGACCAAATTTGAAAAATTCGACCAAATTTGAAAAATTCAAAACTGCAATTGAAAAAAAAAATGATCGAATCGGTATTCGAATTCGAAAACGCATTTTAATTTAAATTCTTTCCATTTAAATGCAGCTGTTGCATTAGGCTATTGATACTGACTAACCATCTTCCGAAATTCTAATTTCAAATAGAATGAATTTGAATAGAAAAGTTTATAATAGAATAGAAAATAATAGGAAAGAATCTACCGTATATACTCGAGTATAAGCCGAGTTTTTCAGCACATTTTTTTGTGTTGAAAATGCCCCCCTCGGCTAATACTGGAGTCAAGCACTTTTCTGCAGCAGAGAATGACATTTTCTGACCCGACTTTGGGGCCCCGTATCTCGGGGCCACTTGGTGCTAGGAACTTTGGTATGCATACCCAGTGGAAATAGCACTACAACATATCCAAAGATGGGGTTCCTAGCACCATACGAGATACGGGGCCCCAAAGTCGGGTCGGAAAATGTCATTCTCTGCTGCAGAAAAGTGCTTCACAATTTTCCACCCGACTTTGGGGCCCCGTATCTTGGGCCACTTGGTGCTAGGAACCCCAGATACAGGGCCCCAAAGTCGGTCAACTGTGTCCATCTGCAGCAATGTCATTTCGGGACCCTTTGGGTCCAGAGACCCCAAATTTTGGCTGCAGCTAGGGGGCATCTAGGAACCCTTAACTACCAAGTTCGGGGACCTATGGCTGCAAAATGGGCACAGTGAGGCATGTAAATGGGCATTGTTGACCCTCTTTTACACTTACAGTAGCTGCGCATTTCTCACCCTAGGCTTATACTCGAGTCAATACGTTTTCCCAGTTTTTTGTGGTAAAATTAGGTGCCTCCCTCAGCTTATATTCGGGTAGGCTTATACTCGAGTATATACAGTAATAGAAAATAAGAAAGTGGGAGAATTCTATATTATTATAGGGAATAGCCGAACACCTCCCCCCCCCCTCCCCCTGGTTCGTTTTACAGCAGAACATGCGAACAGGCAGAAAATGTGTGTGAACACCGTTAAAGTCTATGGGACACAAATGTGAAAAATCAAAAGTGCTAATTTGAAAGGCTTGTATGCAAGTTATTGCCATAAAAAGTGTTTGGGGACCCGGGTCCTGCCCCAGGGGACATGTATCAATGCAAAAAAAAGTTTTACAAAAACGGAAACAATAAAAATGAAATATTCCTTTAAATATCGTGCCTGGGGGGTGTCCTTAGTATGCCTGTAAAGTGGTACATCTTTCCCATTTTTATAACAGTGCCACGGCACAATTACATTTCTAAAAGGAAAAAATATACAACTAGTATACATATATAAAAAGTATACAACAAAAATATATATAACTGCTCGCGGCTGTAATGTATCGGATCGGATCCCCGCAATATAGATAAAAATACCAAAAAAATGGTGTGGATGTCACCCCCCCCCCCCCCCCCCACACCCCCACCCCCCCCCCCCCCCCCCCCCCCCCCCCCCCCCCCCCCCCCAGCAAATCCATACCAGGCCCTTCAGGTGGCGTGGAGGTTCCCCAGGCACTATACACTCTGAACAGCAGTATATATACTATACGGCCTGCCTTATATAATCTGCAGAAAATTGGGCCTTGGGTGTTGGTGGTACCAGAACACAGTTACTCTTGTTGGGCGCAGGAACGGGCCCTGCGTTGAAATATTATATCAATAACTGTAATTACATGCCCCTGTTAAACAGGGGCAGAAAAATTGGGCCTTGGGCGGTGGTGGTGGTGTCACAACACTGTAACCCCTCACAGATTCTCTTGTTGGGCGCAGGGAAGGGCCCTGCTGTGAAATATTATATCTAAAATTGTAATTACATGTCCCTGTTAAACAGGGGCATAAACATTCGGCCTTGGGTGGTGGTGGTGGTGGTGCCCTAAACCAAAAATATTGTTGGAAGCTAGTATCATCAAGATTGAGGAGGAATAGGATAGTCAGCATAGGCAGTTTTCAAGGGATCCCACATCCATAGCAAATTCAATCAGTTACATCAGCATCAGGTGTTTGATAGCAGCTGATCCAGACTGATTCATTTTTATGAATGTGAGCCTATCAACGGAGTCTGTGGACAGGCGCACTCTTTGATCCATTACAAACCCTCCAGCAGCACTGAATGTGCATTCAGAAAGCATGCTGGATGCCGGGCAGGCCAGTAGCTCAATTGCATATTGAGCAAGTTCTGGCCAGTGGTCCATCCTCAAGACCCAGTAACCCAGTGGATGCTCTGTTGGAAAGGTCTCCAAGTCTGCTCTTGCCCCTAGTTATTCCTGCACCATGTAATGCAGACGCTGGCGATGGTTGGTTGAACTGGTCAGACCTTGGCGCTGAGGACTAAATTTTTTTTTAAAGGCATCGGTCAGCCGGCCACCTTCTCCGCCGCTCTTCCTCTGACTGAACGAAGCCTCATCAACATGTTGTCCAGCACCAGGAAATTGGAACCTCTCAGGGTCTGGAAACGCGTTGCACAAACCTTTCTTCGAGGCCTCCTAAAGATGTTTCATCCTCTGCTCCCTCTGCGAAGGCAGGATGAGTTCTGCAACCTTACCCTTGTAACGTGGATCAAGAAGGGTTGCCAGACAGTAACGATCCCTCTCCTTGATACCACAAATCCTTTTGCAGGCTTTGCAGAATCAGGGAGGCCATGCATCCTTAGTTTTCATAGGCATTAGATTCTGAGTCCTCTGGGTCACTGAGGATGACGTTGTCGAATTTTCCGTAAAGGCCCCATAATGTTCGCTCTACGACTACACCCGATGTTCGACCCGAACATCGAGCTCATCCTTAATTAATTGTTTTTCAATTCTTTTCTATTCTCTTTTCTATTCTATTCTTTTCTATTCTTTTCTATTCAAATTCATTCTATTCGAAATTCGAATTTCTGAAGATGGTTATTTTCTTTATATTTTATTCTATTGTTTTTCAATTCTATCCTCTTATTTCCTATTCTATTCTCTTATTTTCTATTCTATTATTTTCTATTATTTAAACTTTTTTAGAAAATTGATTTCTAATTTTTAAAAATTTTGTTTTCGAATTAGATTTGAATTTGTTTTCGAAATTAGATTTTTATGTAAATTTGTTTTCGAATTCTAATTGAATTTTGTGCGAATTTCGGATTTGTTTAAATTTGTTACTATTGTAATTTGGATACACCAGAATTTCTGAATAACGAAAATTCGTCCAAATTTCGATTAAGAACGAATCGCTTCTTCTCTGGGACCTTTTCTCCTCCCGCCGCAGCGATCTTCAGCTCCTCCCGCCGCCGCCGAGATCATTAGCTCCTCCCGCCACCGCCGACATAGACCGAGCCGAGCCAAATGTGTACTCGGAAACTCGGCTCCGCTCGCAGTAATGCCCCCGTCCCGCCCCTTTGCCCGGCTCCTATGATGGACACAACACCGGGACAATGGGGGGACGTAAAGGCTAGAGAGGCGGGACTGGGCGTGACTGCGAGCGGAGCCGAGTACACAGTACACTCGGCTCTGCTCGTAAATGTCAGCGGGGCTCCGGATTAGACATGTGCACAATAGAAAAATTTGTTTATTTTTTTTTCGTTTCTTTCGTTTCCATTGATTCGTAACGATTCGTAAGTCGTCGGTGTTCGTATTCGCAATGATTCGTACATTCGTAAGAGTTATTTTTACATTGATTCGTTTTTCCGTTTAATTTTCGTTTATTCGAAATTCGGACACATTCGTATTTTCGTAGATTTAGTTACATTAGTTACATTTAGTTACATTCATACTTTCGTTAGATTGATTTATTCGTACTTTCGTAACATTGTTTTGGTAGATTCGTAATCGGAGCATAATTCATAATTTTATGTAATGTGTATGCTATTATTACATTTTAAGAGACACGGAAAATTACGAATTGAAAAAAAAAGTTACGAATGTACGAATTTTTTTCGTTCAATCCATTCGAAGCATGTTAAGCAGCGCCATTGTAAGAGACACGGAAAATTACGAATAAAAAAAAAAAAGTTACGAATGTAAGAATTTTTTCGTTCAATCCATTCGAAGCACGTTAAGCAGCGCCATTGTAAGAGACACGGAAAATTACCAATTCAACAAAAAAAAAAAAAGTTACGAATGTACAAATTTTTTCGTTCATTTTGATTTTCGTTGTTCCTGTTTTCGTTTTTCGGATTTCCTTCTTTCGTAGTTTTGTTGTTTCTAATTTGGTTAATTCGGGTTTTCGTTGTTTTTTTTTCGGATTCGTTCGGTTCGAACATTCGTTAAAATTTTTAGCGAATCGTTCGTTCATTCGTACGATAACGAATGAACGAATATAACAAATTTTTAACGAAAAAAAAAAAAAAAAAAAACGAAACGAATTGCACATGTCTACTCCGGATCGGCGGGGGATCGGCATATAACACGCACCTACGATTTTCCTCTGATTTTAATGGGAAAAAAGTGCGTGTTATACGCCGATAAATACGGTATATATATATAATGTTTGGGGGTTCTAAGTAATATTCTAGCAACAAAATACAGATTTTTACTTGTAATCAAAGTGTCAGAAAAAGGCGGGTCTTCGATTGATTATTAAATACGCCACTCAGCGCAAATAAACCCGGCGTGGTGAGCGGCGGCGGCGGCATGTTTGTTTTTCCACAGAATCTTCTAAAATGGTAACATTGTTACATTGTTATCTTATGTGACATTCCGCAGTGGAAACATCTCCGGGGACTTCTCTTGGAAGTGGAAACCTTCAACGTGGATTTCATTTTTTTTTCCGATTTTTACAATCCACGGGGTCACTGGCCGCCATCACACCGGCGCTCACATGTTCCAATCGTTATCTAATTCCGCTCTTTGATGTCGAAATACTTTCAAAATACTTCCGAGGATGGCGAAACTCGCTTTATTTTTGGAAACAAAAAGGTTACCAATGTGATAGAACTGGTTGGTGTAAAAATAGGACAAAGTTCCTCGATTACGTAAAAACGACTGAACCACGGGACCCGGCCGCAGTTATTTCCTTCTATTTCCACCTCTCTTGGAGATTTGGCTCTTTTTGAGACTATGTATTAGACTTGTGCAATTCGTTTCGTTTTAATTCATTTTCCGTTAAAATTCGTTATATTCGTTCATTCGTTATCGTATGAATGAACGAATGATTCGCTAAAAATTTTAACGAATAACGAATTATCAAATCGAACTAATATGAAAAACAACGAAAATCCGAAATAACCAAATTAGAAACAACGAAACTACGAAAGAAGAAAATCCAAAAAACTAAAACAGGAACAACGAAAATCAAAATGAATGAAAAAATTTGTACATTCGTAACTTTTTTTTTTCTGTTGAATTGGTAATTTTCCGTGTCTCTTACAATGGCGCTGCTTAACGTGCCTCGAATGGATTGAACGAAAAAATTTGTACATTCGTAACTTTTTTTTTCGATTCGTAATTTTCCGCGTCTCTTACAATGGCGCTGCTTAACGTACCTCGAATGGATTGAACGAAAAAATTTGTACATTCGTAACTTTTTTTTTTTTCGATTCGTAATTTTCCGTGTCTCTTACAATGGCGCTGCTTAACGTGCTTCAAATGGATTGAACGAAAAAATTCGTACATTCGTAACTTTTTTTTTTTTTCGATTCGTAATTTTCCGTGTCCCCTTACAATGGCGCTGCTTAACGTGCTTCAATGGATTGAACGAAAAAATTTGTACATTCGTAACTTTTTTTTTTCTGTTGAATTGGTAATTTTCCGTGTCCCTTACAATGGCGCTGCTTAACGTGCCTCGAAATGGATTGAACGAAAAAATTTGTACATTCGTAACTTTTTTTTTCGATTCGTAATTTTCCGCGTCTCTTACAATGGCGCTGCTTAACGTGCTTCAAATGGATTGAACGAAAAAATTTGTACATTCGTAACTTTTTTTTTTTTTTTCGATTCGTAATTTTCCGCGTCTCTTACAATGTAATAAATAGCATACACATTACATAAAATTATGAATTATGCTCCGATTACGAATCTACGAAAACAATGTTACGAAAGTACGAATAAAATCAATCTTACGAAAGTACGAATGTAACTAAATCTACGAAAATACGAATGCGTCCCGAATTTCGAATAAACGAAAATTAATCTAACGGAAAAACGAATCAACGAAAAAATAACTCTTACGAAAATATGAATCGTTACGAATACGAACACCGACGACTTACGAATTTACGAATCGTTACGAATCAACGGAAACGAACTAAACGAAAATAAACACATTTTTCTATTGTGCGCATGTCTACTATGTATCATTTTTTTTTATTTTTTTTTATCATTTATTTCTTTTCTTTTTTTATGAATTGCTGGCTTCATTGTTTTTTTTTTTTTTTGTCAAATAGAGAGCAGTAGTATCTTTATTTATAGGCCAACAAAGATAACAAACATATATGTGGTGTATTTACTAAAATAAAAGCTTTAGCAGATAAGTTACAGAAAAAATATTAAAAAATAAAATAAAAAAGTCAGAGCAGAATACCCCTAAGACTCATTTCGATGTGGGGCAACCCTTGCCACTCCTCTGAAAAGCGATCTGTGGTGGATCGCATTTCACAGGGCGTTTGACAGGCAGTGAGGAGGAGATGAGTTGCCTCTTTTTCCGCCTGTTTTAACCCTGACAATGCTAACCCACCATGTCGCAATCATAGTGCATTGCACACAGTTGCAGGGCAGTTGTGACAAGGTCCCATTCACTTGAATGGGTCACGTTCAGCGGCAGTAATGCCCACCCAATGTGACAGGGGGGGGAGGAGTTTAATTTTTGCCATTACAGTTCCAAGCGGCTGCATGTCCCTGTTTAGGTTGGTGGTTAAGGGGGGGGGGGGCAGTAAAACCATTCCAAAGTATAGAGAAATACAAAGTAACATTGTTATAAACATTGTTCAGACATGATATAGAGAGGTAGAGCGGTAAAGTAATATTTGTAAACATTGATTAAATGGGAGATAGAGATACAATGAAACATTGTTTATAAACATTGATCAAATGGAAGATGGAGATAAAATGAAACATTTTTTTTATAAACATTGTTTATAAACATTAATCAGATGGGAGATGGAGATACAATGAAACAACCATTTTAAAGTTTTAAAACCATTCCAAAATATAGAGAGATACAAAGTAACATTGTTTATACATATTGTTCAGACAGGATATAGAGAGGTAGAGAGGTACAAAGTAACATTTGTAAACATTGATCAAATAGGAGATAGAGATACAATGAAACGTTGTTTATAAACATTGATCAGATGGAAGATGGAGATACAATGAAACATTTTTTTTTATAAACATTGATCAGATGGGAGATAGATACAAAGTAACATTGTTTATAAACATTGTTCAGACAGGAGCTGGAGAGATACATTGTAACATTGCTTATAAACATTGTTTAGACAAGAAATAGAGAGATACATTGAAACATTGTGTAAAAACATTGATCAGATGGGGGATAGTGAGATATAAAGTAACATTGTTTATAAACATTGTTCAGACAGGAGCTAGAGCAGGGGTAGGCAACCTCGGTACTTCAGCTGTGGTGAAACTACAAATCCCATCATGCCTCTGCCTCTAGGAGTCATGTCTGTGATTGTCAGGGTCTTGCAATGTCTCAGGGGACTTGTAGTTTCAAACCAGCTGGAGGGCCGAGGTTGCCTACCCCTGAGCTAGAGCAATACATAGTAACATTGTTTATAAAAATTGTTCAGACAGGAGATAGAGAGATACAAATTAAAAAAAAATGTATATATATATAAACATTGTTTAGACAGGAAATAAATACAAAGTAACATTGTTTATGAACATTGTTCAGACAGGAGATAGAGAAAGACAAAGTAACATTGTTTATAAACATTGTTCAGATAGGAGATAGAGAGATACACATTTAAAAAAAAATAAACATGGTTTAGACAGGAAATAAATACAAAGTAACATTGTTTATGAACATTGTTCAGACAGGAGATAGAGAAAGAAAAACATTGTTTGCAAACATTGTCCATACAGGAGATAGAGAAAGACAAACATTGTTTATAAACATTGTTCAGACAGGAGATAGAGAGATACAAATTAAAATATATATATAAATAAACATTGTTTAGACAGGAAATAAATACAAAGTAACATTGTTTATAAACATTGTTCAGACAGGAGATAGAGAAAAACAAAGTAACATTGTTCAGACAGGAGATGGAAAGTTACAAAGTAACATTGTTTATGAACCTGGTTCGGACAGGAGATAGAGGGATGCAAAGAAACATTGTTTATAGCGTTGTTTATAGATATTGCTCAGACCCAACATTTATGGGCACAAGGGAGTTCTAGAACTTACAGAACTTCCCTTCACCTGGAGAGCCACAGGTGAGGCGTACAGCCAGCCAGGGCTGGTGCAAGAATTTTTGACACCCTAGGCGAAACCTCATTTTGCTGCCCCCCCCTGGCTCCACCCCCTTTGCCCTGCCCATGTATACCCCACCTTTTTAATGAAGCGCCCATGAAATGCAGCCTCACAAGAGCCCATCAATGAAGGTTTGCTTCCCTGCTGATGCTGAGACTTAGTTGCTTGCTGCGGAGAGAAGAGAGTAGGAAGAGAGTAGGAACACCAGTGGGCGGGCGCCCTAGGCAGCAGTGCGCCCTAGGCGGCTGCCTAGTTTGCCTAGTGGTAGCGCCGGCCATAGAAATGCATCAATGTTCCCACTTGTAGAGATCCCAGTGCTCTTTTGCATTGGTCTCTACCTGTGTATGTGCGTACCGGGGAGGGGGCGGGGCTACAGCTTTGTCACCCCATTACAGAATATGGAGAATAATCCACTTTCAGGATCTCCATGTAGAACTTTGTTGGGGGGGGAGGGGAGGGGACAAAGACTGTCACAGACTTAATCATGAAATGTATTTATGGGCGTCCGCAGAACTTTTTTCGGGGGGGGGGGCATCATTTTAAGGTCACCCATGCTCTGACCTTATTATCACATTATCACGGTCAGAGACTGCAGACATGGCCCAAGAGACTGTCAGAGACTGCAGACATGGCCCAAGAGACTGTCTGAGACTGCAGACATTGCCCAAGAGACTGTCTGGGACTGCAGACATGGCCCAAGAGACTGTCAGAGACTGCAGACATGGCCCAAGAGACTGTCAGAGACTGCAGACATGGCCCAAGAGACTGTCTGAGACTGCAGACATGGCCCAAGAGACTGTCTGGGACTGCAGACATGGCCCAAGAGACTGTCTGAGACTGCAGACATGGCCCAAGATACTGTCTGGGACTGCAGACATGGCCCAAGAGACTGTCTGGGACTGCAGACATGGCCCAAGAGACTGTCTGGGACTGCAGACATGGCCCAAGAGACAGTCAGAGACTGCAGAGATGGCCCAAGAGACTGTAAAAGACTGCATACATGGCCCAAGAGACTGTCAGAAACTGCATACATGTGGGGGGGGGTGACAAAGAGAAAAGGGGTGAGAGAGAGAGGAGTGTGACAGAGAGAGACAGACGGGGGTGACAGAGAAAGGGGGGGGGTGAAAAAGACAGAGGGGGGAGAGAGAGAGAGAGAGAGAGAGGTGATGGGGTAATCACTCCTGATCGGATCCCTGATTCCAGGGGGGGGGGGCACTTGCCCCCCCCCATGCCCCTACCTGCGGACGCCCATGAATGTATTTTATGTGCTCATAGATACAATATATTTTCCTCACTAACCAATCAGGGGCGCTGCTGCGGCGTGCAATCCCCGTATGGGAGCACATGGGACGTCTCCGGTGTTTACATTGGTTTTTTTGGCACCCAGAGCGGAGCATGTACCATCAAGGGGGAGTTTATAAATAGAGAGTACACAATGGAGTTTGGAGTAGCTGGGAGCGAAGCATAAAGCACTTGAATGTCAGAGATAAAATAACAGCTTGACTCACCCACACCCAAGAATGTACTCATTGTTTGGACAGGGGTGAGCGACGGGGAAGAGAAGAGACCCCAGGCGGTGCTTTAACCCTTTGCGGGTCACCGGGGGCCAAAAGGAACTCTTTTGAAAAAAAGACTGTTTACAGAAACTCTTTTGAAGTCACGAGCTTGGGAAGTGAGCGCTTAAAGGAAAACTAGAGCGGGTGTTACCTGAATGTCTCATGGGTTTTAACATTTTAACTGGATTTTTTCCCCCCATATTTTGGTTACTGTATATAGCCATATATAACTGCTCCCCCTAGTGGTCATCTGTATATCAGGGAAAAGGATTAGCATCCCTGCTAAAGGACTGCTGAGACATGATTGATTAACATTTAGACCCCTTGAACATGGGTCGTCCAACTGCTGCGGTGTTTAAGTGTAAAAGGGCAGTCCTCCTGTCCCCCCCACCCAAATGTTTTAGCGCACCGGTGAGGGACAGGTGCAGAATCAGGTATACGGGTACCACTATCCAGAACAGCCCCATAGACTTTGACAGGCAGAAGGTTAACATTCAGGCCCCTTTGCACACGGGGGCCATCTACCTGCCGTGCGTCCCTCCTGGTATTTTAGTGTCCCCAGGTGGGATAGTTCCCCTGTCTTATAGCACGCCCAGGAGGGTCAGGTACAGCGCTGGGCATTTGGGTCCCCAAATACAAGTACCACTCAGTATAGCATTTAGCCCCCTAGACTTTGACAGGCTGTAGGGTGGCAGGGCTGGACGCTGTGACTGTTTATTCCCTGGCACACTAAAATGCACAGCAGCTTGACGGCCCCTCTGTGTTTGGGGCCTGAATTGTACCCAAGCAGTCCTTTAGCAAGGATGCTAATGCCTTTCTATTATATACAGATGGCCACTAGAGGGAGCAGTTTTGAAATTTCTAATTCCAAATCCATGTTTCTTAAAAACATATATAAAAAAAAATATATATATATATGAAAATATGATTGCCTAGCAGATTTAAAAGTTAAAAATGTTGTTATATGTACTTCAAAAATAAAGATTATACAAAAAAAAAAAAAAAGTTGCAAAAATGCAGCTCATCCTGCAATACTCACCTCCATTTCAGTGCTGTCTTCCGCAGACTCACTGCTCTCCAATCCAGTGTCAGTTTTTTTCTTTTCTTGGGTTGAATGAGGCCCAATGTCATTCAACCCATTTCATGGACCCGCCCCTGAGGGGCATGTCATCATGCAAGCCTGGACTCATACTAATCCTGGACAGTGTGGTGCCCACAGGTCGGGCCAGGTAAGAAGTGGAAGGACCGCCCTGATGTCAGAGACCACATGAATTAAAGCCTAACCTTGTACTTTTACTGAACCCCCCCTCCAAAATTTCTCTCCATCCCTGTGACCCCACTAGCAGTATTTTTCACTTTACTGTTTTAATACCTGGCTTCAGTCTTCAGGCGGGTCATGTGACATTGCAGGGTCTTATTCCTCTTGACCTCCTCTCCAGGCTGCATGGACCATACAGTACATTTACATTAAGAATTAAGCTTAAGTGCCAGTACAGGGCAATGGTGATGCCTCCTCAGGGGTGGGGCCAAATCTTCAGGCTACAACAGCCTCTCTCAACCCTTTCAACACAACCCTTGAAATAACTCTCCAGGCCCAGGAAACCCCTTTCATCAGGAAGGCTGTACAGGGCCCCATGAATTCTAATGCCCCGTACACACGGTCGGAAATTCCGACGGAAAATGTCCTATCCAACCATGTTGTCGGAAAATCCGACCGTGTGTGGGCTCCATCGGACTTTTTCCGTCGGAATTTCCGATCCTGCTGTCAAATTTTCCGACAACAATATCCAATCTGACTTTTTCCGATCGTGTGTAGAGAATTCCGACGGACAAAGTGCCACGCATGCTCAGATCAAATTACGAGACCAAATTACGAGACCCAATGTCTATCTATCTACCTATCTATGTATTCCCCTCCCACCCAATATTTGTCGATCTGTCTGTCTGTATATGTATCTATCTATCTCTCAGTCTCCCCCTCAATATTTATCTGTCTGTATATCTATCTATTCATATCTATTCATATCTATCCATCG